>OX438749.1:14710413-14899572 GCA_949316235.1 Oegoconia quadripuncta
CAGATTCATTCAACGAGCTCTCTAATAGATTTATAAGTATTGTAATATAGTCAAAATACTTCAAAGATAATTTTCCGTATATTATAAACGGCTACAAATTTCCTGTAATCCTAAAACCCAAGTTCTAGTAATAACGCAATGTATTCATAAAAACGTAAAAATTACAACAATATTTTAGTAATAAAAATTAGACAGTTTTGTTACCGATAACAGACTACAACGCTAGTTGTACAAAGTCGGTCTTATAAATGTATGAAAAATCGCTGGCTGATTTATCCGGCCTACATTTTATTTGTCGCTCACTTAAAGCGACTGTGTGTGACGAAGATTAATGGAATTCTGTAAGATAAAATACTTGAATGTGCTTACTCAGAGGCATGTTTTATAATTGTACAATGCTAAAAATTACAGACGGCGCTCGCGTATTGTTTCCCGGGGCACCCTTTGCAAACCTTTTTTCAAATGTCGCACAGTGCCTGCAACCATGAATCACTGCCGTTGACAAGGACGTTTTAAATTGTTCGCGTTATAAAATACTTGGTGCTTCGAAAATTATTCAAGTACCTACCTACCGCACTGTTCATGTGAGCTAATTAGAGACGAGTAAGTTGCGTAATCATGGTGAATTAGATTATTTGAAAACAGGAAATTTCTTTTATTTCATCATAGATACTTTTTTGGATAGTGTGTTGTATTTTCAAATTAAGTAGATATGTACGTACATACCTATTTACATACATACATACGTAGGTATATTTGTTATTATTGGCAATTTAATAAGACTGGAATGTCTAAATCTCAAAAAAACTCATTGTAAAACTCGCGAATAAATCTGTAATTTCAACAACGCTACTATAGTTAGCGTACTAATGCACAGGGTATTCTATTCACCAAATCGATGATCGATGATCTAAGACTCCTCTAAAATATACAAAAATCCGTTTGAAAATTCTTCGAAACAGATCTCGAAGAGATCTTTAACTTTTTGTTCTTTCTTTTATTTGTCTTTGTTCCATCTCATACTAGCCCTTAATGACTAGGCTCAAGTGTTCCATCTTGTTCCTCACATTCTATCATGAGATTGAGGTCAAACGGACACCGTTCCACAAAGTCTACAGCGCTCTACGCGGAAGCTACGAACGCTACATGCGTAGTACTACGACTTTGCTTTCAACGGAGTTTCATAACAGACCGGGAGTGGAACGTTTTTAACTTGTCATTTTTTGTATATCATTGGAGATTTGATCAGAACACGCTCTTTCCTTTCGTCTTTTTCTTCGGATTTTGGGTAATAAATTGCTGGCAAATGCTGTATAAAATCTTCGAATATGTTGGAGAATAAATTCGTATTTTGCAATAAATTTATGTATGCAAAATATTGATGTGTCCCTTATCGAGGTAGAAATTCGAATAGCAAGTGAAGTTACCGCGTTTCGTTTGCTGCAGATACGCAGTGGTAGAAAAGTTTGTTGTAGTAGCTTGCCGATAGGGGGCGCGTGAAAAGACTGTTTTAATTTTAATGTGTAGGTCTGTTAAACTTTTGAAAGTCATCTTCATAAATTAACAATAGATAGCATGATAACTGAATTAATAAATATAAAGGGCAAAGTTATATAATCCAAAGGCCAAAGTGAATAAAGTCTCGCACTCTGACTCTCAGCTGATCGGCTCGAGACGATTTGTCGAGTATGATTGTATAAATAATTAAATATCTTTGCACATACACACAGTGCCATCTTGTTCCACACTAAGCATCTAAGCTTGTATTAGGGACACCAGATGGTTGATAAATGAACACATATATAAAGGAAAAACATCCTTAACTCGGGAACACATGTCAAACATATGCCCCTAGCGGGATACGAAACCACGACCTTTTGGTATAGCAGTCAGAGTTTCTAACCACTACACTAAACAGTCGTCGTCTAAACATATAGACCACAAATATAGAGGTAATGACTACAAAGCTATGATATAAAATATATTTTCTGTTACAAATCAAAGGCCATCTTAAAAATCTTAATCGTTTGAGCTCGTACTGGATAAGCACTTTTGAACCCTACTATATATTTTTCATGTATTTATTTATTTATTGTATGTATACTCATATGTATCACATAACACCTAAAATTGTGGACCGATTTTCATTATTCTTAGTTGATTTGAAAGATTTTTATTATCTTCAAGATACCCCATAGAGAACGGAACAATACTGAAATCAGTTGTTCTTAACACCCGTTGTTAAAAGTTGTTATAAGTTTGAAGCCTTTGTCTGTGAACCTATGTGTTTGTCTGTGGCATTGTGGCGCCGAATGTGTTTGAACATGATTTTTTATTTACAAAAGCTGGTGTTTGCGATATGTTTTTGGATATATGGCTTTTAACTTACCTGGATGGTATAATCATCGTATATCGAGGGTTTTCTAAATCTTCAATTTATATCAAACATGTTTGGTTTTTTAATTGTTCACGTGTTGCTTTGTCATACGACTGATGTCAAAAATGGATTATTTATAGTCACGCTTGACCGGCTTTCATAATGAACATTGTCGAGACCGTTAAAAATGAAATGTGTTTCCTCTTACATGACTGCAGAGGGTTATTAAATTTGGACGAGAGCCTCTGACTGTTCTATGGTCCATATAACTCAGTAACGACTTCCTTTGATGTGTCTACTCGCCACATACATGACGTGTTACGATAATTTATAAACAATGGAAACTTTTTCGGTAGAATTATTGGGTTTTGACGGACAGAAGTGGTCGACCCAATTCCCAAGTTTTGCTTATTTTCCCAGTTTGATTTGAAAATTAGGAAGGACCACATGGAAAGTTTGACGTGGACTTGTGTTACGAATAAAACTCGCGTGTCATTCTGAAAACACAATTAGGCAACTCCCGCGCTAGGGTTCGGAAAGTTGTATTACAGGTTTTTTATTGTCAAGGTACGAAGGAGCTTTTTCGCTTGGTTTCTTTAGAATGAACCTCAGAAAATTATGGATCTTGAATCGGTTTAATTGAGCTATTTTTCAACATTATCCTGAATTACAGTAATCAGTGTAATTACATACTTTTTGGATATTTAAGTGGAAATGTATTTTATTGTGTGTTTATGCAGATCGGGTAATATAGTATCTTAAGCCTGTACATGTGCTTTGTATATGTAGGCATCTAAATTTGCATTTTAGTGAAATTGTGAGTACTTAATTTTCTTTATGTATACGCCCTGTCAAATTGTTCTATGGTAAATTTCAAGGTTTATGAGAGAGATCCCTTAATACGATAAGTTTGCCTTTGTGCATAATTTTGCATTAAGAAACAAGACGTCAAACTATAAATTGTTGTAATTAAAATTTAAGAATTAAGACCTAATATTCATCTAGCTTGGGGAGGCCTTTGTCCAGCAGTGGACGTCTTTCGCCTGATGATTCATTTAGCTTCCAGTTGTACTGAAAAAAATTATGTCTTATAGTGGTTTATTAGAAAGTAGAAAGGCGTGGTCGTTACTCCACCGACAAGAGCATAGCTCTTAAATTGAAGAAGAAGAGGTAGTTTATTATACTACAGTTTAAGCAAATGACGATGGAGTTATATAAACCTGGGAATGATCGCGTCTTAATGCACATACGAATACAGTCTTCATTTAAGTTTAAGCCTTTTTTAGGATGCCCACAACTCAACTCGAAAACTAGAAACTTTTTTAGGTGTGGACCGTAATAAATTGGACAATCCCCTTTTCCCTGTTTGACGTTGAATTCTGGGGCACCCTGTATACCTACGTACATACAAAGTACAAACAAGCCAACATACCACCTACTTACTTCCCCATCTACTTTACGAAGGTTTTAAAAAAGTCAAGCTCGCGACCCGAGGCGGCGTGACAAGGGGCATTAAATCGTGACGTCACTGACCCCGCTCCCCCCGCACGGCCGCCATTTTAAATAGGCGTCATTCAACTCATTTGACGTGTAATTATTTTCATTTCGTAACTCTGGGTTTGTGCAAAATAAATTCGAGTTGAGTGAGTCTTGTGCATTTTTCTCTTACTCTGACGTGGGTAATTTTATTATTAAGGTGAATTGACTCATTTTTAGTGAATAATAGAAAAAAGTTTATGTTGGAAATGATGTTAATTTAGTAACGAATTTCTTTTGCGCGTCCTAACTTTATAGTACTCGATGTTTTGTATTAAAAATATAATAAAATTTCCTTTCAATTTTAAAAATACTATTTAAAAATTATATTAGAAGCATATTATAAAATATCAGACTTATGAACATAACCAGCTCGTTCGCATGCCAGACTATTATTTTGTGAAGTGTACAATGAAGTAAATTGTTAATGATATAAAAATCTGTTTTAAAAAGAACAACTCTTCGAGTTTCTTGCTTATTCTTCTCTTAGCTTAATAAATGTGAAACTATTTTAGGTGTATTTAGATTATTTATAAAAATATTTTGACTTTGACTTGTGAAACAATATGGGAAAACTTTCCCAAATACTGGGTCTCATAAAGCGGTAGCGATAAGATTTTTCACAAATTTTATTATACGATTTATATTACCTATATATGTTATATTACCTATGATTAAGTAAAGAGTTAATTAAAAAAAAAATTAATTACATAACATTTAGTAAAGGCTTCGTCTCGTAACAATTTTTACTTCAAATAACTTCAACAGGTAACATCTAATATATACAACATAATAGGTAATACGTTAGCATACCTTATTTATTTATTTATTTATTTAACACTTTATTGCATACACAGAAAACAATTACAGTGATACTTAAGAGTAAGATATACAAAAAGCGAGCTTATCCCTAAAAGAGATATCTTCCAGCAAACCCAACATAGGATATAACAATAGTGAAGGGGAAACATAGAGTGCACACAAGTAAGATGAAAATAAGAAAATAAATATTAAGTACATAATAATAAGTACATAAATAAGCCTACGAATATATAAATGAATAAATACACAAACATATAAATTATATATAAATGAATATATTAATACATATATTAATAAATATATAAATAAATAAATAATGGTTATTGACAGGACCCAACCTTAAGTCGTGAAAGTAGGTAGGATCGTGAATATGAACAACTTTTACTCGGAAAGAGCTAAATAATTTTCCCTTTCCTTTTTTTATATTATTTTGATCACGTGTAGGTATTGAAGTTTCAATAGAACAGCTGATTTTCTTGCACTATCATCCCCTAACTAACATTGCATTGCACTGTAACTGTTAGAGGTTTGCTTCTATTGGGGGATTCTATTTATTTACTACTTGCATACTTATATTTTGCAAACAAATGGAAGACTGGTTATTTCCCGTGCCGTTTATGATAACAATTTTACTCTTTTCTTAACGTTACTATTTAAGCACATATTTAAATCCCATTTTTCTTTTTTGATGGTTAGAACTACCAATTTGTCAATATAGGTAGACCAGACGGTATGGCTGTTCTACCCTGGAAGTTGGGACGCACTTTACTTGTGTCGATACGTTTGCACCGTCCCATCTTCCAGTAAAACCTATAACGCGGGATCTACAGCCGCAACCGCTGAGAACCACAAACGGCGCATATATGCTAGTCCTAGTAGTAGTGGAGATTATTTTTTTTGCTCCGTTTGGGGTGGAAACCTAGGGCCGTGGGGCCAGGCGCTCATTGTCTTTTTCGAGAGATATCTGAACGTCTGGTCGAAGCTCCAAATGATCGGACGGCTGGCTTCTATTTCGCTCAGAGGTTAAGTCTCGCTGTTTAAAGAGGAAACGCACTTATTAGCCTCTTAGACACCCTTTCGGTTCTGATCTGGGGCTAATTTTTTATTTGTAAATGTGTAATTATTTATTTCAGTTTTGTAAATATGTTCTCTCTCAAAATTCTCCTTGCACTTATTTCTAAAATTTGTACAGTGATTTGTATTTAAATAATTTTCATACTCTAGGTAAATATATGAATTTAATTTTATTCAAATCTCTTCTGTTCTATGGCGGCACAGAATAAGTAATTTACCGACGTAAATAGATAGTAGAACCTTTTTTTAATTGGGGAGTAGTAATTATAAGGAATCACTTCATCATCATTATTGCTGAAGAATCACTTGATTAATATTATATTATTTGAAGGAAGGTTGATCCCGCTAAGGGTAAATATTTGTGTGATAGATGTGAGTAATGGATGTTTATATAAATAGTTATATATGTATGTTTATCGGTTATTTAGTATCCATAGCACAGGCTTTGACTAATTTGGGTCTATGTAATTGGTGTATGTGTCCGATACATTATTTCCCTTGGAAAAAAAAATATATACACACGAGCGGAGCCGCGGGCGGAAGCTAGTATAATTATAATGTCATGTAAATAATTAGTTTTTGTATAAATTTATAGGAGTGTCTAAATCGCCATATTAGCCTATTTACCTAGATATTATTACAGGTATAAGCTCTCTTGAGAGACATTTGCTGGCGGGGCGCTACATTGAAAAAATAATTTCTAATAATAATAATACTCTATACATACCTACCTGATTATAATATGACATAATTACATTTATTATACGATATTTTGGTGTTTGAATTTGAATATACTGACATATTTGCGTTTCTAATCTAATGTAAAATTTTATTACTTATATAGACTTCGAAATGATAATAATTCCAATGACAGCAGACAGTTTTAGATAGATAAAAATATTTATTTACTACACAGTACATACAACCAAAATAGAAGAACGCAAACAATAAACCCTATGTAATCAACAAATAATATAAATAAATAAATGAAAGCATAATGTACTGACGCACACCATACAAGATTTTGTAAGCATTGACATTATAGTTATAACGTATAGTATTGTATTGTAGTACAAATTGAAAGTTGTTGTTGCAAAAATTATGACATTTTTTAAGATTATTTCAATTATCAAACTTTGCATACGATTAATAAAGCGAGTCTTTCAATTAATAAAACGGAACGTTGCTTACAACAAAGGAAATTATCACAGGTCCCTAAAAGTTCAGACGTCACTTTTCTCTGTTTGTAGGTAGGTAATCTTCTCATCATTTCTTTCAGTGCTAGCTGAACAGTGGTAGCGGTCAAAGATTTTTAGAAGCCACACCTATATGACGTAGGGTATTGCCCATCAATGTGTTTTTATGGGTCTAAATAAACCCCAAAGTCGCTTTTACGATGCCCATGGGAAGAAATGGAATGACCGGGAACCTAACAGTAATTTTCCTATGCCGTTTTATTTCAGGTGACTTTCGTGCGACCAAAGAGTGAGATGTCGTGGTAGCAGGCAGTTTCCGCACGTGACTGTCTGTCCTGCAGGGTAACGTCGTATTTCGCCCATTTTTTGTCACCCATGAACCTTAATTTATGACATTTTAGGATCTCAATTAATTCTTGATTCTCTCTGAGTTAATAACTCTGAAATTTATGGCGAAAAAGATGATGGTATTTAAGTTAAAAATTATACCTCATCTTCATGTTTACTATTAGCGTCCAAATCCTCTTTTGCGGCAGCTGTTCAAAGGCAGGCAACTTTCCTAGATTGGCTAGGCTGACATTTTTTTTATGAAGACTGACGTTTGACCAGTGTCTCGGGAAAAGAACGATGTAGCCGAAGATGAAGCATGCGATTCCAATAAATGTCTTCTTCCAATTCCAATAAACCTTGAAGATCCCCAGATTATAAGATTGTAGGACGTGCTGGACGAGGTAGCTGACGACCACCATATCTATCAAACACAGCAAAAATTCTTTTATTAAAGTTTATTGTGGATTCCGAGACGTAAAAACAATGGAACCAACCCATCTCTTTCCGTAGGTATCGTAAAAAAATTAACCTACATTAAACAACATGTGTACATTTCTGACTTCTGTATGTTTCGAAAGGTGAACCGTGGATATTGTTTCAAGAAATACTATTTCATAAGTGGCCTTTGGCCATTTCGTTTAGGGTTGCCCGGCTATTGCGATATTATATCAAGCTAGTATAGACGACTATGATATCAAAATTACATTAGAATTTAATAGTACGACGTAATGGTCTGCCGCTGATAGAACACAGGTCCGATCACCTTAAACTCTATGAGGAGACAATTATAGACCCACACACAAATAATGACTCATGAAACCTGAGATGCTTACCGGTGAAGGGTAAACATTTGAATGCCCCTCATGCCATCCAACTTGGTCCTCGCATGCAATCTGTGGGATTCAACCACTTTAGTCTACAATCTCTCCTGCTCAAATTCCATGATCAACTTCTTATCAAGTAACAACTCACCGAATCCTTCCACTCGTATGAATTGATGTGCAGACCTAACATTACTTTAAACGTCACAGCGCCACCTGATTCACTTCTTGTAGCAAAATGCTTATTACGATAGTCATGCGATGGCTTAAATTATAAATTCCATCGCCAATTTATCCCTACCTACGACATATTAATATTTGGAATAAACGCTAATGTTGGGAATATCTTTGACCGCACCCGTTGGGATAAAACTCACGTTATGAATGTATGTAAACAAATTACAGCATACATTTTCACCAGTATCGTTTATCAAATAATAAAACTTTGCACCAATTCCCGACACCAATACGAGGTATGTAATAACGTCGGTCACATACCCACCATATATCACACATGGATATTGCCGTTTGGTAGCATCCCCATCAAGTGACCGTCATAATTCTACTGTAGGGTACCTAAATGACAGCTCGTCTATTGTTAACGTATCATTTGCTCGCTTCAAAGAAAACTTTTTACATAGATAGCCACTAACGAGAGCGCAAAAAATGTCTACCAAATTCAATGAACAATGCATAAACATAATGGTGAGTTCGTACGGGGACATGAGGGGCTGCGCGGGGCGGGAGGGGAAATGGAACGAGGACCGTTTTTGTGTGCTTTCCAACTAACAAAACAAGCCGCTGTATAATGTGCGTTTTTGTACAGAAATGGTAAAAGAGTCTCTATGAAGATACTGATGAAATAAGACTCGTGATATACTTGTAGGAAGTAGAGTAATTTAATTCATGATAAGTAAAAAAATATTATTGTCACCTTACTTTAAGTAATGTATTTAGACTGAGAGAGCTCTAGAGTGTTATAAAATCCAATATGGCGCTCTAAATACAAAATTAACAGTCGCGTATTTTGGTCATTAAATACTTAAATAGATAACTCACTTCGCTTATACAACTTCGGTGTACGTGTAATGTATTAACGTTAGCAACTCTACGACCTGTTTGGTGTAGTGGTTACAAACTGTGCTGCTATACCCAAAGGTCGCGGGTTCGAATCCCGCTAGGGACATATGTTTGTATGATGAATACAGACATGTGTTCCCGAGTTATGGATGTTTTTCATTTATATATGTATTTATTTAGAAAAAAAATGTATTTGTGTAGTTTATCAACCATCTGGTACCCATAATACAAGCCTAGTTGCTTAGTGTGGAACTAGATGGCGCTGTGTGTATGTGCAAAGATATTTATTATATAAATATAATTTATATAACGGGGCTAAGCTACGGAGGGGTACCCCGAAAAGCTACTAAATTGCAAATCAATCTCGCCGCCTCTGAGTGTGGAACTGCTAAAATGTTATGAATAATGCCAACATCTAAAAGATTGTTTTGCAATTTTCTCACCAGAGCGTCCCTTTCCCCCTGGTTCTTGACACACTCCATCAATAGATGTGCCACATCCGTATCACAAAAATCGCAACGGGGAGAGTCTGTTTCCTCATTAGATGTGCAAGCCAACCTTAGGGATAATGTCCCGAACGCAGCCTAAACAATGCTTTCAAATCAGGTCTACTAATCTCGGCTCTTATAAACCATGGCACTCAAGGAGGCTGACTTTGCAGTGTTCTGTATCAAACTATTATACTAATTTTAATAAATATGTAAGTAAGTGCATACAGTATACATATACATAAGAGTATAATATTGCCTGAAATATATTTAAATAAATACATAAATTAACTAAAACATACATCAGCATCATATCAGCCGAAAGCCGTCCACTGCTGGACAATGGCCCCCTCAAATGCTGCCCGCAACCAACGGCTTCCCGCGATCTTTACCAAATCGTCGGGCCACCTGGTACATACATACAAATATACATATGTATATTTATAGTGAATATGATTTTTTTTCTGTAGATTGATAAATTTTATAATTTTTTTTTTAACAATAAACAATATTTTATTTTACCGAAATAAATTACACAACTTGTTGAAGCTTTGTTGTCTGTAGTCGTACGTAACAAATTATGTTTCCCATCTAAAGTTGTAGAGAGTTTGGGAAGAATATAAATATAAATAAATAATATTTATAAAATATATTAGGATATAATATATATTTACAAAATTCTAAAAACTTAAAACATAAGTGCATGTTATATTTCATAATAATAATAATGTATGGCTGAGGTATTCCTTTTAATTAAACAATATATGTGCCACGACTGTTTTTCTATTACTAATTATAAAACCTTAAACCACATAGGCTATAGTTACAAAATACTTAATATTTATAGCTGCGATTCGGACAACTTCAAATATACAGTTTAGTGTTAGAATTGTTAAACATCACTTGTTTATAGAATCAGAATAGGCAGATTATTTTTGAATTGAACAAAGGGAAGGCAATTATTATTGTTGTAAAATGTAAAATACTTATTTCAGGCGCTTGTAACTCGTTTCCCAAACAAACCTTATCGTTTATATCCCTTTATTTTATTGTTTAACTCCTGTTTTATGGTTTTACAGTCCTTCCTGCAATGAAGTTTGTCTATTACATGTTTTAGTGTATGGTGCTAAGTAGTTATCGTGTCAGCCTACTATCTAACAATATTCATTATTTTAATCCTAATCTATCGAGGAGCGTGTTCACTACCAATGTTTCTGGTTAGGCCCTAGGTTATGACTACTATAAATTTATTTGGCTAAGCCACCTAAATATATTGATAGTAAAGCACAGTATCTCATTTTATGTGCGACCGACCGCGATATAATTAAGGATATACGTATTGATACTTGATGATAATAGTTTATATTCATTCTGGTCTTGAAGATCCTAGGATAGTAGAAATTAGGTAAAACTTTATTCCATAATTTGGTAGATCGATCGATCGATGAAATGGCAAAACGGTTAGTACGAATGTTTGGTATATGCATCCTCCCTGCACTTTAATTTGATGACGGAAATGCGATGGAGTAATCATACATCACATCAACAGTCTCTACTGGACACTTTTTGTTTAATTATTAACTGGATACGTGTTTGACCACAATCTGAGCCTCACGGAAAGTGACGATGTGGCCGAAGATGAAGCATACGATCTCATTATCTATATTTGCATCGCTTTCCTGGAATTCTCTGGTCTATACTTTTATGCTCGTGATTTATTCGTCACATTTTAAGACACTCACGGGAAGAGAGTTGGTCCTATTTCACTCTGCTGGGAATCACACGGTCAAGTAATAAGCATAGTGGAATTTTATCGGGAAATTCCGACGTACACTCATTAAATGCGTCCTGCAAAATCCTAATATTGAAGTATTCAAGGCTCTGCATTTAAGCAACGACCGAATTGTTATCGATGTACCTTTCGGCTCGTCATAACTCTACAGAGTCGAGGACAGCTAGTAACTATTAATAGTAAAATATGCTAAAATAAAAGCAGAAAAATGCATTGTTTGTGTGACATTATTTATGGTATGAACCCAATACCTTCCATGATCTGTCGACCTGATTTTCCGGGCTGAATCTTGAAACACATTATTTACTCTGATCTTTTTCATATGCACATTTCTTGGCTCTCCCCAATTGGGACACTCCACAACTATATCATTCGTCGAATGGCACCGTATCTAAAGTTTCTCGTCTAAGCCCTTGCTTGAACTTCTCCAGAGGGAGCTTGAACGTGTAAATTTTTGTGTATAAATAGTTTGTCCCATAATCGTCACCCTCTGGACCAGTGCTTTGACGCTCATCGACTTGGAGCTGTTGCTCAATGCCCATCACAGGTCTATTCATTTCAAATAATTGTTTGATGCAATCTTTATGCGAAATCATACGGAACCGTTATATGACATACGATGGTCGATGACTCGAACCAACGACAGGATATCCACTGCTGCACATAGGGCTCCCTCATAGAATTCCAGAGTGACTGGTTGGAAGCGGCTTGCATCCAGCGATTTCCCGCGATCTTTATCAGCTCGTCTGCCCACCTTGTTAGTGGAAGTGCAAATAACTCGAGACCTTTAATGCCCGGTTCATTAGATCTTCGAGCTATTTGTCCTGCCCACTGCCACTTCAACATGCCAATCCGCTGGGCTATGTCAGTGACCGTTGTTCTCCTACGGATTACTTCATTCCTGATTCGATAGTAATGAAATACCGAACATCGCCCTCTCCGTAGCTCGTTGCGAAATTCGAACCCGCAACGTTGGTTTCTCTCACAGGGTCACTATCGACTACACTAATCGGCCGTGGAAGCACTAAGCAACTAGGCTTGTATTATGAATACCAGATATACTACACAAAAACATTAATTTTGTCATAAATAAATGCATATATAAATGAAAAACATCCATAACCGGGTACACATGTCAGTATCCATTCTAGATATGTATTCTAAGAAATTATTTTATCATTTAGATCCTCACCTTATCAATTTATACACACCTCTTTCGTTACTAAAAATATCCTCTTCTACATAATCTAAATATATATAACTCAAAGGTGACTGACATAGTGATCTATCAACGCCCAGCCCAAACCACTGGACGGATCGGGCTGAAATTTGGCATGCAGGTAGATGTTATGACGTAGGCATCCGTTAAGAAAGGATTTTGATAAATTCTACCCCCAAGGGGATAAAATAGGGGATGAAAGTTTGTTGTTTGTATTTTGATAAAATCTTCCACGCGGACGAAGTCGCGGGAGGAAAGCTAGTACTTTATATTTATTCAGATTTTTTTTAATGCACAACGGGTTGGTACTTGACCTCAATCACACCTTATGTTAAGTGAAGATGAGGTCGAAGGTGGAAGCGTACTGACCCTGTAAGTAAGTTCCTGCTAGTATATGTATTATTGACCTGACTCCAAGCGTCATTTGAAGGCTCCACTGAAAACGAACGTTGTAGTGCATCAGCTAAAACTCAAGGTGAATCGGAGGTGCTTTTGGTTCCAACCACCTGAGTTAGCAATCACTGTGTTCTTCCTTTTTTAAATATCGTCTCTTGATTCGAAATGTAAAAATGCAGCACGGCATTTCTTATAATTGAGGATAATTCTGAACTACTGGTCCGATTTGAAAAAAAGAGGTGTCATTGGACTCCTCTTGATTCATACTATACCTGATTGTTTGTGTCGTGACACCTATGGTTTGTCTATCTATCATTTCATCAAATTTATTAGATAGTATCCATAGACTATCTAATAATAATGTAAGGCAGGGGGAAAACAACCTAAAGTTGAATAGTGAACCATTGGAATTTGTTGAGAACACTGTTTTTCTTGGCATCACTTTGGACTTCACACTACAGTGGGGGTTGCATATTGAGACACTTGCGAGCAGGCTCAGTTCAGCTGCTTATGCTGTTCGTAAGATTAGACAACTTACTGACATTAAAACAGCGAGGCTCGTTTATTTTAGCTACTTTTATAGCATTATGTCTTATGGTATACTACTGTGGGGTAGAGGTGCAGATATTCAAACAATATTTGTTCTACAAAAAAGAGCAATCAGAGCAATATATAATTTACGCTGCCGTGATTCTCTAAGAGATCTGTTTAAAGAAATAAGCATTTTAACTGTTGCATCCCAATATATATATATGACAGTATAATGTATGTACGCAAAAATATATGCCTATTTCGCAAACATTCTGATAATCATAATTTGAATACTAGAAACAAAAATAAAATTGAAATTCCACAATTTAGACTTAGCAAGGTTAGCACATCCTTTGTGGGACACAGCATACGCTTTTACAATAAAATACCAGAACCTGTATTAAGTTTAACAGAGCAGAAATTTAAACGCCACATTAAAGAAACTCTGTGTAAGAAGGGTTATTACAGGATAGATGATTATTTAGGCGATAAGGAGGTCTGGTGTTAGCTGGTCGTTATGTTAATTGCTATTGTTTTGTAATATGTAATATAAAATGTAAAATTATTGTAAAGATGGAAACTAATTGAAAATATGTGTTGTTGCGGAGTTTCTTGTCGCTTCTTCTCCCTAACCATAACACCTTGTAAAGCGATGTAGTTTAAAAAAAAATAACATGTTGACTTTCAATAAGTGATATTTTTGTATCCTACATTGAATAAAATGTTTTTGATTTTGATTTTGAATAAATTTCGCATATGATAGATAGAGAAACGGATTAAAGAACAATCCCTTTACTAGAATTGTGTGCTCCATCGTCGATTACGTCATCATAAAAAAGACACTCACATTTTAAGTTATCCGAGAATAACAAGTAAAGATTTGTTCTGTTTATATTTACACGTGTAAATGTTAGAGCTGTAAATCATGACAACAAAGTAATGTTATTCTTATATTGTCAATAAGATGTATGTATTCCAGCTTTTACTCTTAGGAAAATGAAAAACTTCGTGGATCTGTTTCAGTGTATAGTAAATGTGCGTATAATATACCAGTATCCATGTAGCTTCTACCTGGGGCTACGTACGTTTAATACTCGCACGTAATGTTCAACCTGAAATTTTGTTGGTTTTGTTCTCGTGGTCTTTAAACTGCTGTTTCCGTGCTCGTTAAACTGAATAACTTTTCCGAAGCAAAAACTCATCCAGACCTAAAATTTTTTACCCTTTTTGGATTACCATGAAGTTAATTGTTAGAGGATGGAGATTGGAGACCATGCACGATGTATGGATACTTTTTTGACTTATTTTGACTCCTGTTTTATGCACGATGGATAAGCCCTTGACAAATGTAGGTGGAGATGAAATTGCTGCACCGGCTAACTTATTTCAAACAGTTGAAAGTGTTTGGCTATAGACTAGCTAAGATTGCGGTATAAGCCGGGCTAGTATTCTATGGAATAGTTTCACGAGTGCAACAGGTATTCTTAGCGGGAACACAATAAAATTTCATTTCATAATGTATAATATCCGAATAGTATAATGAAGCTGTGGATAGGTGTGGAGAGAAAGGAAGGTGTTTGCCCAGAAGTGGGACAGTATGGGCTTCTAATAATAATAACATCCTTTGTGATATTAGTAAGTAACCATTCATGGACATTTTCGGAAAATTTGGATAATCTCTGCTGCACATACTGTCGTGTTTTTATTAATGTTCCGTTCCGAAATTAGCTACACAGATCCACTTCGATGTTTATGTATGGCACAGAAATAAAAATAAAAATTAATAAAACTTTTTTACAGGAAATTTTTTATATAGAATAAAAATATGAGTTAAACCAAGAAACCCGACAAAACATTTGGTATTACGCGGTCGCCATCTTTGAATTTTTACCATAAAATATATGCTATGACACTCCAGGGAACAAGACGAATCTAACGACACCATGCACTTCGAAATCGGTTCAGCCGTTTAGGAACTCGAAAACATTATCCTCCTTCATGGGGCAATCGAGTAAAAAGATAATACGAAACACTCATTTGTCGGACTCTCACACTTTGTTTTTGACTTATTCGTAGTAGGTATAATAGACTACAAAAAATATTCCTGAATATGCAGTCAGAGTCAGGTTTGCCACATTAGCGTGTGTTTGAGGAATGTTTATCGAAGTAACTTTCTGTCGCACCTAACGTTTACCGCAGTTTAGAGTTTGCATTCAGTAGAACAGTTAACATTTGTAGAGTCAATCTGACTAGGAGTTTATTTAGTCATCAGGGATTCTAGACCTTACTTAACACTATTATATAAACATCCATGACTCGGGAGTAAATGTTTGTATTCATCACACAAACATTTATCGCGGATTTGAACCCGCAACCGTTGGTTTCGTAGGCACGGTCACTATCCACTACATCAATCGGTCGTCTACATGTAGATGTACAAGCTTGTACTTGAATGTGCTTCAAATTCTATCAAATGTTTGTAATTATTCTTAGTGAAAATCGACTCTACTAGACCCTAATGCCCTTATCAGTGCGGTTGCCATAACCATGTATCCATCGTCATGTATCGATATTCCGACGTGAAGCATAAGACAACTAGTGATGTGGTAGAGCACCTACGACTCCTTTCTCTGATCGGAAAATATCGTTCTATAACCAATTTTTTGCACATGACACCTATGTGTCACGTGCAATATGAAATCATATCAGGCCTATGCTCAGCAATATGAAACATTAACTAAGAATTCTGCGCGGTGAATTATGGCCCAGTGAGTGAAGGCTGTGGGCCAATAGTGAGAACATGTTCTATTTCAATTTATAGTGATAATAAAGTATAAATTGAAAATTTAGAAAGATTATTAAAAGTTGAATATTTTGGAAACGGCTGAACGAATTTCCATCAAACTTGGCCTTAGCCAAGTTCGGTTCTTAAATCGTCTCGCAAACATAAAGCGGTTCAGCTGTTGACGCTACAGGTAAACGCTTCAAACTCAAAATTTCCTTTTTTCTCTTGATCGGGTGTTAAAAATGACTTTAGTTGAATTTTATAAAATACAAAATTTTCAGAACAAGAACTTGGAAAAAGCGGGCGTGTATCTGGCAACCCAAATTGTGGTTAGGGTGCGTCGACCCCTATGATCGGATGGGGTCATTACTCTCCGTGAATACATAAGCGCTTAAACTGTGTTGTTAGAAAACTGTCACGAAGCTATGTAGGCGCTTTGGGGTTAATTAATGACGTTCTATTGGCTAACTATACCCTTCATTTTGTCTTTATCATTAGTAAAAATTTTTAATAGTGGGTTCGGCAATTGAGACTTTAATATCATCATCATATCAGCCCCAGGACTGCTGAACATAAACATTCTATGAGGAAGGCCTATGTACAACAGTGAAATTTTATATAAACCTATTATTTTCGTTATTCTAATAGACGTTTTAACTAATTGAAACCGATGGAAACTGTCCACTGTTTAAAATACCTTGGTTCGGATTAGCGATATTTATCAATATATGTCAGAAATAGTAATGCCCAAAATATTGATTAAATGTGGACGTGGATAACACCTCTAAAATATCGAACAATTAAAAAATTATCCCATGGTTTTGTTTGTACTTTCCAAAGCTTACGAGAAAAAAAAGTGTGATTTAAAAAAAATATATATTATTATTTATAATAACATTTCGTTTAACAGTTGAAGACCAAAAATATGATAAGTAAAGTGATGAGGTTACGTTAGGTTTTAAGGTAAAATTTACACTTTTAAAATTTTCAGGAAGTAAAAAACTTGCTATAATTAATAAGTTTTATGACATTCATTTTATACAAATTATAGACTAGAGTACGAAGAAGAAAAAAAGAAGGTGGAGAAGAAAGGTGTAAATGTTACCTTTTGATCCTTACCTCCTCGTTAGAACCTATATACTATAACCATTTAATTAAATAACCAGCTTTATCTGCGATAAAGTGAAATTGGTTAAATGTATTTTAAGTTAATCTGGGTTAGGTATATAAAGTAGCCGAGATGTTAATAATATTAATAGTCATAATATGTGTACAAAATTTAATGTAATTCGATTTTGTACACACATTATGACCTTTATCCCAAAATGAGGTCTGTAAAGATACCCAAACATGAGCGTTTGGGTGTTCCAAATAATAATAGTTTTATGTTTAAAACATTCGAAATATACCAAAGGTTGCGGGTTCGAATCCCGCTAGGGGCATATGTTTGTCTGATGAATACGGACATGTGTACCAGAGTTATGGATGTTTTCATTTATAATAAGTATTTATTTACAAAAAAAATGTATTTATGTAGTATATCAACCATCTGGTATCCACAACACAAGTCTATAGTTGCTTACTGTAGATCTAGATGGCGCTGTGTGTGTGTCTAAGGATATTTATTTATTTATTTATTTATTATTATATAGCAAGACAAACGTTAACCCAACGCCGTTGAATGTATATAGACGTGTATATAGACGTTTCTTTTTTTGTTCCAAAATCCGAGCCGTCTTTTACGACACCCACTGGAATTATTATTTAATAAATATACACCGATGTTGTCGTTCAATCTAAAAGAAAATATTAAAAATGGTAGTAAAAAAGCTGTTACCCAAAAGATGGCTTGGTTCTATTCTTTTTATAAACCGGAAAACACTCTTCTCTTTTCTTCATAAATCGTTCTAACTTGATTAAGTAACAAACAAACATCCTCAAATTCTTATTTCCATGTTATTTAAGAATCATTCTGTAGATAGAAACACATACGTAACAGCTTCACACCAGCCTATCTATCCTGAAAATGTTCCTCTACCTATCGGATATAGGTCCTCCCAACAATGAGGTGCGACATCATTTTGTGAACATCATTAACTTTTTTTTTTACGCACAAAAACAACAAAAAATTTTTTTTGTACTTGACCTCAATCACACCTGATGTTAAGTGAAGATGAGGTCGAAGGTGGAAGCGTACTGACCTGGAAACCCCAACACATTTGGGGGACTGGCTATCTTATCTCTGACAACCGGAACACAACATTGCTGCTTTACGGCAGATTTAGATAAGATGGTGGTAGCTAGCCAGGCGGACATTTAAAAGACCCTACCACCAACCAAACCGAGTACTTAAACATGTACCCCGCTGGGGATCGAACCCGCGACCTCCGAACCGTAAACCCAATGTTGTTTACATTGAGTAACTCCATTTAAACCCAAAGCTATTCCTCGGCTCGCGTTCCGAAAATTCTCGCGTTCATTTATTTTGATCATATTTCTAGTTTCGCAATCTATAGAATATGTTAACCACATACCAAACAACTACTCGTATAATAAGTAGGTTTATTGCTACGCCACACAAAGAGTGGATTGATGTGAATTCCATTTCACTTCTTTGATCCTTATTCCTTACCCAGTGTGGGTGGGACGTGATGCCGTAAAAGGCAGAGGAAATACATAATTTGTCCACGATAGACGGTCACCGATCGCATTTTCCTTTATTCGTCTTATTTATTTTTTGTACCTCATAAATCTTTTGCTTATTTGATGTAAAAAATTGACTAGGCTACCATTCATGTTATTCTAATATTAGATACGTTACTAGTATAAGACATGCGTAAAAACTCTATACTATAGATAAATGGAGCCTGGACGTGCAAATAGGCCCAATACATTTTTTCCGTGGGTTCTGTATAAAGCGGCTAAACAATCGTGAGCACGAATAGACCAGTAGCGACGAGCTTGGGCTGTCAAAAAATTTGCAATGGCCAACCCGCATGTCAACCGCACGTTCTGGTATTATTGATCCGAATTTGAAAGAATTGGCGGTCTTAATCATCATCATGAAAATCAGTTAAGCCGTTTTGAAGATATTTACATTTTAACACAGTTATTTGGTGTATTTCGTTGATATCATAGTCTTTCGTGAGTTTTCTAAATTTTCCAATTTTATTTATTTATAATTACATCCGGCGATCTTTTGGTATAGGTCTACCTGGACGAGATAATCATTTGTTTCAACAAATTGGTTGGTTTCTAAATTTTCAATTTGTATATACTTAGATGAGAAGGCAACGAACTGAGAAGGGTCACCTAATGTTACGTTGAGGTTAGTCCTGGAACAACCAGTGTTTCTATAATACCTACTGTAATTAACAGTGATAAAGACAATATTTGTTTAAAATAAAACATACGAATGTTTTGTTACGGAAGTTCCGTAGTATTTAGTGGCTTAATGACGAAATTCTATTTTCATGTTCTTGGACTCCAATCTGGAATTATGTGATATACGAACTCAAACAACATACATATCTCGGTATTCATATCCGATCAATACATTATTCACACAGATGGGAACGACGCGTAGCAGCCTCCGGACATTATTACATATCATTTATTATGCATTAACACCAATAGCACGCATTTTTTATATCGACGCTGAATGATCGAATCTCACAGAGGAAGTCAGTAATTACTTTTAAAAACCATAACTATTCCATAGCATTTGTTGACTGCTTCTCACGATTGTAGTTAAATGTATTATGTTAATACAAGGTTAAATTTACATTGTGGTAATGCAGTTAGTCGACGCAGGGGCGAGCTGTTGGTGTGACGATACCACAGACTCCAATTCTCCAGAAGGCTCGAGTTGGTTGATCCTGACCTGTTGGGTGCGGAAGCGGAGTGTAGGAGTGAAACCTGTGTGCCAACGTCATAACGACATGGGCCTCTGGCGCCCCGCAGAGTCACCTCTCTATCCGTCAATCACACAGGTGTTGCTAGCTTGCTGCCTTTCCGTAATTATTTGTGACTAGACCATCTAGTGATGTGAGTCATGGCCTGCCAATTTCTACAGGCAGAGACTGTGATCGATGCAGGTGACCGGAGTCTCAATAATATTCTAATTTACCGATAGTAACATCCTTGCATTTCTCTGGTAACTGACGGGACCTGTCTGTGAGTGCAGAATGAAGTTAATATAGTCGTAGTTCACAATATAAGATAAAAAGATATGAAAAAAATTTAAACTTTAAAAAAATTTTATTCAATGTAGATGGTATGGTTAAAAAGCCAGAGCATAATTTTGGATTGGGAATGGGATAAAAATTTATTAAGCCCCGAGAAAGATAATCATTTTTTCATCCGAATAAACCAAACCAACTATGTTAAATATAAAATATTTTTTTAAAATAATTGGTGGTTTCATTGAATCTACGAGTATGGCTATGATGAATATACCCGAGTTTAATCTTAAATAGACAAAAATTAAAATTTAGAAAACCCCCGAAAGACAATGATATCATCCAAATACACGAAAAACTGTGTTAAAATCTTAATATCTTCGGAAAGCCTTAACTGATTTCTAATAAAAAATAAACTGTCCCATCGATTAGTATTTAAAATAAAAAAAACCACACTCAAATCGGACCACGCATTACTCAATATACTCGTACATCCGGATAAAGTCTGGACTCACACACACAACGACGTCAAGCACACGACGTCGTTGTCCGCCGGAGGTTAAGCTTACCGCTCGACTTTCATTACTAATCTATCACCAGCTGTGTTGTATTTCAGGAACATATATACCTAAAAGCGTAGACAGATTTGCCATTAAGTTGCCAAAATCTCAAGTAGCTTACGGAAATTTTAATTGTTACCAGGCCACTCAGAAAATTTTGCGAAAAAAAGTTTTTATGAATGAGAGACTGGCCAGTTAAAATCTATTTTAAAAATATGATTATTTATAAGTAAAAATAGGCACATTCCAATTTCAAATTTTCCCTCCACATTTTTTGCAAGCTAATTTAAATTATCGTGTCTCAGTGAAAAATGGATCTGCACCGGGAACATTATCGCGCTATGATTTTATACGATTTCAAGTGCCGCCTGAAACCGGAAGAATCGTACGAAAGACTTCAAATGGCATTCATGGATGAAGGCCCTTCTAAGGCAACCGTGTATCGTTGGTATAATGAATTTAGGCGCGGTCGACTAACTTTGGGGGATGAAGAAAGAAGTAGTCGCCCTTCGACGGCTGTTACGGAAGAAAACGTGTTAGCAGTGAAAAATTTAATCCAAGACAATAGGCTAGTAACATACCAAGAGATTCAGCACATTGTGCAGATTGGATCGGGAAGCCTTCACAAGATTCTGCACGTGCATCTTCGCGTGAGGAGGATAGTTTCACGCTGGGTGCCGCACAACCTCACCGATGCTCAGAAACAGGCCCGGGTGAATGGTGCCGTGATATGCTTAACAAATTTGAAGCAGGTTCGTCTCGGCGTGTTTATGACATCATTACAGGTGACGAGTCCTGGATATATCAATACGATCCAGAAACGAAGCGCCAGTCGACAGTTTGGGTGTTTCAAAACGAAGCAACGCCCACCAAAGTTAAGCGATCTAGAAGCGGGGGGAAAATATTGATCGCGAGCTTTTTCAATTTGACTGGCTACTTGGTGTCAATTCCTTTACAAAACCAAAGAAGCATCAACGCCGAATGGTATATTAAGAAATGCTTGCCAGAAGTTTTCTCTGTTGTGAGCAACAAGCGACCAAACACAGGGCTCCGTGGGCTACTGCTCCACCATGACAACGCGCCCGCGCACACCGCGCTCAAAACGAGGGACTTCCTGGACAGCACGCCGGTCAAACTCCTAGGTCACCCTCCTTACAGCCCGGACCTAGCACCGTGTGACTTCTTTTTATTCCCAAAAAAAATCACCTCAAAGTGTTTCGAAAATTGGTTCAGACGCATGAAACTTTGTATAGATGCTAGTGGAGAGTACTTTGAAAAGATTTAATAAAAATATATTTGCCCATAGAACAATTTTTTTCTGTTTCGCAAAATTTTCTGAGTGTCCCTCGTATATAGGTACTTACCTAGCAGTATATTTGTAGTTATACCAAGCGGAATGAAGTCCTTCAACTTTCGTGTAGAACTCAAAGAAAGATCGATCGTTTGTATTGAATAGGTTTCAGTTACGCCTGTTTTCTAAACAGTCCTTGAATTTACCTTGTTTTAACAAGAACTGCGGGGTGTCTCACCATCCATTATTCATAACAAGTCTATACATACAAATAAAGTGATCGCATGTACTTATCGAATCCCATCGCTGGAGCTGACCTCGTAATATACCCCTCAAATCGCGGGCCCGTTGGCGATCAACTTTTATTCACAGATCGCTCACCTAGAACACCATCTTATTATTACTGGCTGCTATCACTATTGCTGTTTGGCGGCAGACTTAGATAAGATTCGATTACGATTCGGAGGTCGCGGGTTCGATCCCCAGCGGGGTACATGTTTAAGTACTCGGTTTGGTTGGTAGTAGGGCATTTTAAATGTCTGCCTGGCTAGCTACCACCATCTTATCTAAATCTGCCGCCAAGCAGCAATGCTAATAGCATTGTTGTGTTCCGATTGTCAGAGATAAGATAGCCAGTTTCCCAAATATGTTGGGGTTTCCGGGTCAATACGCTTCCACCTTCGACCTCATCTTCACTTAACATCAGGTGAAAAAAAAAAGATGGTGTCAGCCAGCCAGGCGAACATGCAAAAATGCCCAACCACCAACCAAACCAATTCCTAAACTAAACATATACTCCGCTGGGAATCGAACTAGCAACTTTGATTTTGTAAACACTTGTTTTTTATATTGAGTTACGAAGTCGGTTAGAATCTATAGATGGTCTAGAATTTATTTTTTAGACATGTAGGTTTTTCTTCAAGGAAAACGGCAATTCCTTCGTACTTGAATTTACGAATACATGTATGTGTATAAGTCAATAGCATAACCCAGACTTGAACCTCACGGTTCACGATTTGATGTCGCACCAACCTCCAATAAGACTACTTTGGTACACATCCCTCAGTGGTCGTTAAATTGTCGCTGGCGACGAAATACTTATGTTAAACGAAGTATATACGCACAAAATAGTTCAACAAAAATCAAATATGGAAAGACGAGATAAAAACGGCTAAGCAATATCCCAGCTACAAGTCTCACGAAGCGAAACCTCGGTAAATTAACGCTGGAACAAGAACTATTCACCCGACTTACGAAGAGTTCTCCGTAAACAAACGAACTGCTACAATACAACTTCGGCAAGGAATCGGATGACTTCTACTCGGAATGAGTTTGTAATTACATAAGTAGCTCTCTGTCATGAAGACAGCGTTGTAACACAAAAGTTTGCCACTTCAATTGAAGGGTTGTTGTGTTATTGTGAACAGGGGTTATACAAGTGTTAAGTAGGTAGTGGAAGGTAGGGGAGGGTGAAAGGGGGGACCTTTTCAAAAAGTAGTATGAATTTAGAGTAACTGACAATAACAGGCTTAACAAAAAAAATTACAATTAATACAAGAATAGATTGTAAAGATTCGCCTGGTCAGTTACCAGCACTTCAGATAAGACTAACTTTAAGCAGCAGTATTAAAACAGCATTTTTGTACCTTGCTGTTTGAGATGAGATCCCTTCAAGAAGATGAGGATTGAATTAAGAAGCAAATCTAGCTAGATTTGATTAAAGTTGCCACTAATCTCAATATTACTCGTATAATACAAAACTTGCTTGATTGCTTGTTTCTTATAAGGTCAAGGAACTTGTAGTTTCTACGGAGATGCGTATAGTGGTACTGGATGAGATATATTTGCTTATACCTTAACGCGTAATTATGTGATATTCATTACATGTATACTCGGAGGTATAATGCAGAGGGCTTTAGCGATATCCGAGTGACATGCGAATTTACTTTTGTTCTCGAGTTCTGTTTTTCCAAAATCATTTCGATAAATTTTATATTGTAAGATAGAAGATAATTATTAATTATAGTATTAAGTTTGCAGAAGGTGATCAGGGGCAAAAGGCAAAGTGGTCGTTTTGTATCTGTAATTCAGACTACAATTGATATTTTATTTTCTTTGTAAATTTCAACGTTACCTTATTAAGCCCTACAAAGTGGATAATTCAAAATTAGCATGGTTCGTATGATCTGTGCGACCCTCGAAGTTGTTGAAGAAAACGTCTACCTCGGGCTGACCATGCAATTCGGTTGGAAGTCATTTGCAGCATTTGAAAACAAGCGCCATTCATTATCTTCTAGCCGGCGCTGGTGTCATTAATCAGATCTGAAGTGCGGATAGTTCGTATTTTCAATTTGCTCAGTAAACAGATCGTTACAACAAGAGTTGCTATCATAGCTCAAATATTTGTTAAGCTAACCCTGATAATGGCCACATTTATTTCAGAACCATTTGGGAAAACAGGTTTTCGTGTGGAAATTACGTCTCGGTAAACGTACTTATGGGCCGTCTAGATGGTATGATGATCTGTGAAAGACGGTTGGCAGACACTGGAAACAGGATCGAAGAACGGTTTCAGTGGCAGGTCATGGGACATATATAATCTCCCAGCAGTGGATTTGATGATCGTGTGATGTTGAAAGGAATTCTTACAAAATCCAAATTATGTTTTCTGTAATTTCAATAACACCGGGAGAAAATCGACTGCGATCTTAATAGACGTAAAGTAGTTGTGAAAGTAATTATGAAATATATATGTCATAGGCAGTTGGTTAAATTAGCCATCCCAGGCATGCCTAAGTGTTTGTTTTGTGAATCTAAATTTAGCACAAAATCTATTTTTGAAAGAATTCAAGAATCATCTCAACTTTACGTAATTAGGGAATATTTCTACTCTTTGTGTGTTAGCTCGAAATTTGAAATCAAAAGCAGGTCATTCACAATTTATTTTCAAATCTTGTCGTTATCTGCGCTCCGTATCCCGAATCCCTTCTTCCTAACGGTATTCTTCTTTATACCTTACATTCCTTTTTCAATTTCCTCTACCTATATTATACCAATATTAGTCTAAAACTATGTAAAGGAAAATGGAAGATATGGGTCGGGTCCTTTTCGCCGACAGCCACCACACTGTCTTACCTCGAGCACCTAATATTATAATCTAATACCTAACGTCTTTGTCCGTTGTTTTTGTTACATCCAACGCGAACCTTTAGAAGATCGGAGGAGGGATATAGGTTAAGTTTCCACACGAACGGGTCGCGGTATAATCATAAAAGCTAGTACGTAATATCTTTAAATAAAACTTTGCAACGTCCTGGCGACGCGTCCGTATATGTGAACGTCCTAAAATATAAGATGGCTGATCCGAACATCGTCTTCGTCGCTGCAAATGATTGCGATCTTCACGTGAACAGACTCTAGATCAGTTTCAATTTATTTCGAGACGTGACTTAGTTTTGCACTGAACTCGCTCTTTACCATTTACATATTGATATTATTACTGCATGTAAAATGCTGGCGGGTTTTCCGTATCTCCACGTAATGTGGGTGAACGAAGTAGGACTGGAAATATTATTTTAATGTAGTATTTACCTTATAATTATTAAATATTTTTTTCTGAATTCTTTGAACGTAATTATATGTGGTGTAAGTATACACTGAGTATTGTTTTTATGAGATGCTTACAACTTAAACATGAGTAATATATAAAAAAAACAATTTTTCCTTTTTTGGATCTTACATTTAAAAAAAATATATAAACAATTTAGGCTATCTTATCACTAAAAGACAACTACGGATATGGGAAATTTGCAGATAAAAAAACAGGTATAGGGTGCACGATATAGCTATAGTAATAATTACAGGTAAGTATATATAAGTGTTAACATACTTAAATACACCTACATATATAAAAATAAAAAATTATTAATAAATAATATTTCAATACTAATAAATCCAAAGTATATTCAAGCGTCCATTCTAAATGAATAATTTTGTTCAATTGTATCACCCCAGTGGTAATTAATGATTTTACGCTTTTTTGTTGAAACATAGGTAAGTATAGTTATACCTACACGTGTTTCGGTACCTACGTAAACGTACTTTAGACCTTAGACCCGCCGTGAATATTTTGTTCACCAACAATTTTCCAATTGACCGCTCAATTAGATTTTAAATAGAGGTCTAATTTAACGCTAGAAGACTATCCCTGCTTAAGTACTCAACAGTGGCAGGTAAATCTCTTCCAACCTACTTTCGGGAATAAAAGGATTTCTGTTAAAATGGCCCTTTTATCTTGAAAATGAGTGATATCCAACAGATGTCTTCGCTTAGGCCTGAAATGAAAATTATTACGTAATAAGTCCAGAATGAATAGACACTTTTGGGGCGACAAAGCCCCCGCGAGCCTTATATAGCCTATAAGCCTAATTGCCTGGTATAAAAAGCATTGAATGATAATTACATGAGCAAGGTTTTCCTACGGTTGAAACCATAATGGAAGTAATTAAGTAAGCCACTATTGCTAACACGTTTCCTTATAAAAATACTGTACAAAGCCATGCAAAACCCGAAAGGTAACAGGAAAAGTATAACACTTGTAAATTTTAGGAGTAAAATTGTAAATTAAAGGGGGTCCAGACATGGGTAAGTAAATTTAGTAGACCTACGGGAGATAGCAGTAGTTTTTTGTCAAGTTGGAACTTCAAACCCGCTGTCTTGAGGCTCTGATGCTACATGCAAAATTTTGGTGCACCAGTCAGTGCTGTATGTTTCGAGCAATCGTCGAAGAGAGCAGAATATAACTTATATCTGAAATTCGCAACCCCTTGGATAAGGTCGCAGAATACGAATGACTAAATCTAGTCCAGTTTAACTCCTCAAAGAACGAATGCACGTGTACTGCTATAAAATCCCCAGTCGTAATAGCGCGTCGGTTTGAGGATACTCCTATTAATATCTCCAAGAATAATCGAATGCTCGAAATCCACATATCAAATGAAATTTACTTCCGCGAGCGTCATGTGGAGTATTACTTCCATCTTTGGACTGGTGCAGCTCAATACCAGCTTCTATCTAATTATGATATCTAATTAATGACGAAACTTGGCAATATTTTATTTGTTATTTTGTGGGCATTTGTTATTTGCCTATATACCTAATAGTGACTTTGTCCACGTAGTCTACTGGGCTCTGTCGATGTCGTCGGCGCTTTTGTGTACTGAACCCGGATCGGGCTCTCGGGTGGCATTCTGTCACACGCACAGGCTGCAAAACTACTTAATTTATTTTTCTTTACATATAGGATTTAATATAATTGCAGTATTCTCTGTTGTGACGATGGATGGTACTTAGTAATATAAATATTTATTGCCTGTCATAATAAAATTGTTAAAAATGAAACGTGTTTTGTATTGTACGAAATTATAGGCCAATAACATTTTCTCTCAACCCTAAAGTCATATAAATTCATAGTATGCGAGGCTTCCGCCGACCCTGGATAGTACGATAAAACGAGAAGCGATGGCCCATTCTCGTGAGTCGTGGCCCCTTCATAAATCTACATCGCAACCATAGAGCACCCTTAGATGTAACCAACAACGGATGTGCCCGAGTAATGCGAGTGATCCATCTTGCTGCGACGCTGACCTGAGTAATTGTTAGTTGTTTAAAAACTTTCTTCGATATATTATTTGGTTATAATAATTAAAAATTGACAGACAGCGAAATGAAAGCAAAAGCACAGAATTAATATAGTACTAGCGTAGCAAAGGTCAAAAGCAAAAATAGCTTTATTTTGTACGTACTTTTTTAAATTTTTAAATTACTGCTTGTTTAAAAGGCAATTTTCCCCTGAGAAGAACAAGCAAGAAAGTTGAAGGGTTGCTATTTTAAAAACAGGTTTACAAAAAGGCAAAATTAAAATAAAATTTCATTATTGATTATGCTTGCATAGCATAGCATAGCTTGGCATGCGAAAAGCTAGTTATGTGCAAGGACGATTGTCATCTAAATGGTCTGATATTTTATAATTATGTTTTTTTGTAAGTTTCTGTTTTATAGTATCTTTAAATTTGTTGAAAGGAAGATTTTGTATGTTACTGCTGGATATATAGAAAGATATTTTTTCTTAAAACATCAGTAAAATGTGATGTCGATAGCTAAGTCTAAGTGCTTTTAGCAAACAGGTACCATAATTACTAATCTGTTGAGTAGATACTCCGGTTCCGAAGTTATACTTCAGAGCAATAAAATGAACCCTTGCAATGAAAATGAGTCTGGAATACAGGAGGCCATAAATTTGTCACTTTTAATCGATCCATTTGTCTGACTGCTTTCTATTATTCGCTTTAGCTACCTCTCTAATACCCTCACTACAATTTGGCACAGTCTGTGGGATATAAAAAAGCAAGGGGGCGGGCTTCATTCAGCATCCTTTCCCTTTAGAATTGGCCTTAAGGCTCTGCATTTCATTGGCTATGTTCGTATTTCGAGGAATGCGGAAAACCTTTTTTTTCCCCTTTTATACGAATGCTCCAAGAAGGTGGATAATGTTTCTCGGGTATGCATATAGGTAGATATGAAATTTATATGACTTGACTAATTTTGAAGTGCAAGGTGGTACTTTCATCTTGATTCCCAAAGTGTATATAGGATACTTTTTATCAAAAAAAAATCTTTAATTGGCGTTCGAAAAATATAAAATGGCGTCTTTCCAGCGCATGGTTTGACGGATTTTGAGTTGCAGTAGGAGTATTTTTAGTTTTCATATTAGAAATACAATTTTTTTTTGGTTTCCAAACATTTGTCTTTGCTTTTTATATACTTTATTTAAAAAAAAACTTACCTAAAATGTTCAAAGACAATTTCTTTATATTGTCTTGAATTATAAGAGAGTAACGAAGTTACTCCACTGTTTGGGCACAACGTCTCCAACTCAAGGAGTTCATTTACTCCACTTTTATATGGATGTATCCACTCGCACGTTTCCGTCGATAGAATAAGTAATAAGATGTCGAGAGTATATTGGACTTGTATCGACTATGTGAAATAAGACATCCAAAAGTGTTTACTTACCTGACGGGCTGTATGTATAACAAGTATACTTTCTTGGAACGGAAGCTACAATGGCAGTTGCCAACTCAATTTCCAATGTTAGTTCCACTCTTTGGGTAAACAAACTTTGTTGTTTCATATTATTGCTAGTTATAGGACCTATTTAGGTACATTATTTAGAATTTATGATTTGATTTATGTTGATTGATTAGTTGAAAACAATAGAGTATTCAGTGTTAGTAATTGGAACGTGAGAATGTTTGACCTAGTCTGTGTTAAGGTCGAAATTGATTTGATAAATGTGAAACTAATTAAAATTCCTCTCTTGTTTCAGGTATGTGATCACTAAGTACAAGGGTAATATATTCTTAGATAATGTAAGAGCACTATACTTAAGTAAGGGTAAATTCTCCGAACTATTTCTTCTATTACCATTAACTTAAATTCTAATTATGTACATACATAATAACGAGCGACTGGTGTAGTGGACAGTGACCCTGTCTGTAAAACCAATAGTTGCGGGTTAGAATCCTGCGAGGGGTAAATGTACGAATACGAACATTTTTATTCCAGAGTCATGGATGTTTAATGTATAGTTTTATCCGTTCCTAGTAACCATAGTACAAGCTTTAACCGCCTCCGTGGCTCAAAGTAAACAAAATAGGGTTGGTGCTAGGACATTTTAAAATGTCCGCCTGGCTAGCTACCACCATCTTATCTAAGTCTGCCGCCAAACAGCAAAGTTAATAGCATTGTTGTGTTTCGGTTGTCAGAGATATAAGACATCCAGTTCTACATATTGGATGGGGTTCCCGGTTCAGTAGTACGGTTCCACCTTCGGCCTCAGCTGCACTTAACATCAGGTGTGATTGTGGTCAAGTGCTAACTAAAATTCTGTTCTGCATAAAAATAAGATGATTTAAGTGTCCCAAATAATAATGGTAATAAATAAACAAATAAAAAAATTATATAGGCCTTTAGATAAGTTCTTGTGTAAATAAAACTTGTATGAGTACTGACCGTTGAATATTTCAATCACTACGGCGATTTAGGCGGAAACTTGAATTAGGAAAAAGGATCGAAAATCCAGCGGAGTGAAAAACAGATGCTTGCATTTCTGAGCGGAATGAATATTTTATGTATCATTTCACAGTCCCGGGAATTCATCTCCACTTGAAAGATTTATATCTGCGAAATCTCGAGTTTACGGCCACCGTGCGCTTTTAAATGTCCCGATATTTCCAACAAAATATGTTGCAATTTTTTCAAGAGTGCACTACGTATTTGCCACGAGGAATTCAGATTCAGTATTCGTGTGATGTGAATACCTAACGAAATGTGGTTCCATTTTCACGATGAACGTAGTTCTTAGTTTGCTAAAGTTTCTGCGACACTTTAAGCAATTTTTGGTACAACATTTGTCATCCCAACTAATACTAACTTTTTAGTGTTTTTTATCCATTCTTTACATCGAAAAGGAACAATGAAGTTATGTGATATTTATAATGGAGATTCTCACTTGGCAACTAAAATTCCATTTTGAAAACTTTATGTTGTTTACTTTAAGCTGTGGAGGCAGGTAAGTTTGAGATAATCAATAAACTAAAATGCAAATATAATAAATTTTCGTACATTTACACCAATCATCTAGTCCCAAGCTACGAGTAAGTAGAGCTTGTATTATAGATACTAGATAGCACTAGATAGGCGGATAAACATACGTAAATATTTATATAAACACTCATGACCCGGGAATAAATGTTCGTATTCATCACACAAACATTAACCTTAGCGTTCATATATTGTGCTATAGTAACAACAACTTTAACAAAAAAATCTTGTCACTAATAAGCTATTTCTACAAAACAACCGTTGTATTGCAAAGGTTTTTGCAAGTTTTTATTTAGCTTGCAATGTTCGTATGTAAGTAAGTTGTCGCTTTCAAAATTTGCAAACCATTTTTGAACCACTTGCTGGTATCTGATTGAGCTGAAATTTGGCATATTTATGTCAGTTCGGTGACAATGCAACATTATGATACTATCGAGCTGATCTTATGATGGAGATGATGGATGTAGGGACTGAAAGTCCCTGATGACAGATGGCAAGATAGTCTAATTTGGGCTAGTTTGTATTGTTGCCATGAGCACTTTCAATTACTCACAAGGATCTGAAGTTGGAGCCAGAAGATTTCCACTCGAACTCCTCGTTGGACTTTGTGTTACTCATCTTTTTACTACAATTATATATGTGGGAACGTGAGCGAGTATTAAAAGCTTGTTTTTAATAGTATTTTCAAGGTAGAACTTATTTTTATAAAAGTTGAACACCATATTATAGTTCCAAACGTAGTAGTAGCACACGTATTATTAAATTTGTCCGCACTTAAGTTCCGGGCAGTCACTTATAAAGCCTTGTTAGCGTTAAGTATGTCCCAAGTTATCAAGTTTGCTCTTATCATGGCAAAGTCTAACTGAACTAAACGCGAGCGCTATACAACCAGGCGCTGCCTATCATGAATTTCCACCCTCCATAGTTGCCAAGTGAGAATAGTACTGTTTAGTACCTACTTGTAATACAATAGGCCTCGATTCGTATAAGGTAGGAATTTATAGTAATATAGGGTGGAAACAATAAATCAGATCATATCATATAAGAGCAGGGTGAGTAGACATGGCGTGAGTAGCAGAGTGGTTTTTCTTGAACCACATTGTTACGTTCCATCAATAGACATCAACAAATGTGAATCTTGTCATTCATAATACTGTTGGACATAAGTCTCTTAAATAAATTTTCCGATTGGAGCATTTGTACAGCCACACTGGGTAGGGAAGTTGTCGATAGACATATATTTTCTCGACCCTACACTATATAATTAGTAACAGTATTAATAATAACAACAGTGGTTCGGGCATATAGAACGAATGAGCGAAAGCAGATTAACGAAAGAAGATTAACGAAAGCACGAAATGAAAGGAAGGGTCGGTAAAGGTCAAGAAGGACGTACGTCAATCAAGTGACTGACGTCCTCACAATAGGTCAGGTGCGGTCAACCAGCAACCGACGAGCGTGTATAAATAATAATAATAAATTAATAAATAAATATCCTTAGACATACACACAGCGCCATCTAGTTCCACAGTACGCAACTATATGCTTGTGTTGTGGATACCAGATGGTTGATATAATACATAAATACATTTTTTTTGTAAATAAATACTTATTATAAATGAATACTTACATCCATATCTCGGGTACACATGTCCGTATTCATCACACAAACATATGCCCCTAGCGGGATTCGAACCCGCAACCTTTTGGTATAGTGGTCAGAGTTGCTAACCACTACACCAAACAAGTCATCGCTGTCGAAGTGTATGAATCATAGTATGTCTATAGTAGTATATATGTGGAAATCTATAGTCTCTGCCTACCCCAATGGGAAACAGGCGTGAGCTTATGTATGTATGTATGTATTAATAATAACAAGCAAATTAAGACACAATACAGAAGATTTTGAAATGTGAGTGCAGTGTGATTTCAAAAATATACTCCGTCTCAGCATAATATATGCTGCAGCAATTGCTACAGTGCTGGTTTTCAGAGGAACCTAAGGTCAAGAGCTGCTGATATGATTTGGACAGTTGTACAAGTTGTGCAAATACATACATATAACTAAATATAACAGTTGCATGTAACTAAAAATTTAACTTTACTTGAATAAAATTTAAACAGTAGACTTTGCTGTTGAGACCTGGATCTCTTAGTCATCTTTAGGACACCCACACAATAAGCACCTGTCCGGGAACCACACGGCTACGGGAAACGATAAATGATTCCAAACGATTACTATAAAACTATACTTAGTCCTGTGTGTTTTCGGCACGTAAAAAGAATTTAACCAACCCATCTCTTCCCTTGGGTGTAGTAAATGGTGATTAAGGGACTTCATGCCAAACAAAATCTGTAGATGTGCACGTTTAGGCCTATCAATATGTATATTTCGAGAGGTTGAACGTGCTATTGTTTCAATAATTAAAATATTTAGCGATTAGAACACCCAAACGATTATGGTTTATATTTCTGACCTTTTGGGATAAAGATCCTGAAGTATACACACAATATCAGATCATAACTTGTCCATATACGTTTAGCAACGACGTAGTTATAGTCCATGAAAATTATGTTAATTGCGACAGACGCTTTTACCTCCGGGTGTGAGTTACCTGGAGAGCGGAGACGTAATACAGGGAAATTATTAATTTCGCCTGACCTATTTCAGAGTCTTCGCAACATTTTATCTAGTTCACACCATTTCTTTACAATTCTGGCTGACATTTGGAAACTATGCACCTCCGAATATACAAGTACAGCTACTGACAAAATACTTTTACAACTTTAATTTTGGTGTGGTATGACACTCTTTGTGTTTCTAAATTATATTCTAAAGCAGTCAGTCTTGAGTTTCTTGCTCGTTCTTCCCTAGGGAGTCAATTTAGTGAATGAGCAGTGTTTTTAATATTAACTTAAAAAATGTAACGGTTTCAAGTGATATTGTTCATTCTATGAAGTAAAATCCTCTGTCTATTGACAATTATTGTTTGTTTGTTGCTGAATCACGGCGAAACGCATGAACGGATTTGGATGAAATCTAATTAATACTATAAATGCGAAAGTTTGAATTTGTTTATCCCGCGGGTACTAGTCACTTCATCGGGATAAAAAATATCCTATGTCTTAATCTAGGGTATGTTCTACCTATATTCCAAATTTCATCCAAATCCGTTCATCCGTTTCGCCGTGATTGAGCAACAAACAAACAAACAAATAAACGAATAAACATCCAAACTTTTATAATATTAGTTAGATCACTTTAAAATGCAGCTTTTGTTCACCGTTCCATATAACTTCCCAATCATATCCGAAGTTGCCTGGTAGGGATCTCTATTGCAGATAAGCTCACCTTTGTACATTAGTGTTTCCTGCTATTATGTACCTGTTTCTTTTTTCGGCAACAAATTGAAGATAAGAGTATAGAGAAAATATCATCAATGGAAAGTATGATGATGAGGATAAGAGGATGTAGAGCGGTTTTACTTCTATTTACTTATATCGTTCATAATATACGCTGGGGAAACGCTGCTGACATACATATCATTTTTGTTCTGCAGAAGCGTGCTATTCGTGCCATTTATAAATTAGGACCTAGAGTGTCTCTTAGAGATAAGTTTAAGGAAATTAATATCTTAACAATGGTTTCTCAATACATCTATGAGAATTTGTTATATGTAAAAAAAATATAACCTTATTCGCTAAAAATAGTGATAGGCATAGATAATGTTAATACAAGGAATAAGAACCAATTATCTGTATACGCTTTATAATAAGGGTCCAGTAGATATTCAAAATTTGCCTTTAAATAAATTTAAAGCAATAATAAAACAGAAATTATTAGCAAAAGGCTAATAATCACTGACTATTTGAATGATAAGCAAGCCTGGACATAGCTATCTGATTATTCATATAATTATCAAATCACAAATTGTGACCTATAATCTGTTTAAAAGAGCAACCCTAGAGTTTCTTGCTCGTTCTTCTCTGGGGAGTCAGTTTTGTGAATGAGCAGTAAATTTAAACATAATATTAATATTAATAGTGACTTTTTCAAGTGATAATTTTATCCTATGAAATAAAATATTTTGATTTGATTTGATATAATACAAAGCAATTTTATTGATTTTAGTGTGGATTTGTTTTAGCTGATATAAAAAATGGTATCGCACAATTTTTATTCAACGATTAAATCGTTGACGTTACCAAAGTAAAATCAAACGCATAACGTTTAGAGCTTAACCACGAGTATTAAAAATATAGGCTTATTTCAGTTCAAATAATTAGCGCGATACGAAATGTGCTTAACGTTACGTTGTTGGTTGTTTAGTTTTGGTATTATCGTTCTAACTTAGCGCCATTGGTCTCCTAGTATCATAAAATCTATTTAAATTTTGCATTGCTTGTATTCACTCGCAATGACAAGCAACGTTAGTTCACTGAACTGACAGCCAATGACCATGTGCTTCTGAATTTGTTCTCAAACAATTAATTGTCATTTTTCGAAGAAAACGAAGTGTTGTAAATGAAAATAATAATTATACTTGCATTATCTCGAACCCAACACGCTCTAACTTTCACCAGCATATATATATACTACGAGTTTGTTCTGTATTCTGAGCAACGAGTATATACCTGGCAGAATCCGTAGCTATAAAGTTCAGGTATACCTTCCTCCATATCTTTTCCAATATAATTCTCGTTGCAGGGTCAACGTTGGCAGTGAATTACGCCAATAAAGGCAACGAGTTCTTATGACCGACATTACGCAATTTAAACCCTCGGCTGACCCTTATGGTTATAGTGTTATTCCAGAGCGTTTGGTCTCAAAGACACGTCATGTCGTATAGCATCCGCACAGAGGTCTGACTCTGCGGCGCTTGGAGCCCTATCGATTTTCCGCAGTCGGCGGGGGCGGGGGGGATCTCAGCTGGTCCGGTCCACCCCCCCACCCTGTAAACATAAACACAGGCTCCGCGTCTAGGGTTACCATATGGCAGACATTTGTCGGATTCGCTGGGTGTTTGCGGTTGGGTTATCGACCGCCATTACGGTTTCATGTGACTTATTATTATTCCTGTGTCATATTTTTATGGTTAGCAATTTGTTGTCATGTACGTAGGCATATTTATTCCTTTATTTATGATTTAGATTTAATTTATCTCACATTTACGTATAATATTGTATCATGGCACTTAATCGGTAAAGTAAAATTTATGTTCTACAGTTAAAGTGATTGTCAAGACATGAAAATAATTAAACAGGAATTACATACAGGGCGTGACATTAAAACTGTAGTTTATCATTATAAGAAATAATAACAATAATCTATTTGAGTCATATTACACAGTGTAAATGACAAAATAAATAAATAAATCTTAGTCACGATAACTAAAAATATAGCAACGTATAATATCAAATATTGGGTCTTTACCTATGAAATTTTAGTTTTTTTTTCTTCGTTAATCATATGTACCAATTCCTGCGATTTTCAAAGTTATATCCAAATTTGTGTTTTATTTGGAAAATGGAATATTATTTCAAGTTTCACATGAAAATATGTTTTAATTTCTGGGCTCAATCACATAATAAAAAAAATTTGAACAGAGCTCTTTTCATATGCTTCCCATAATCATTTCTTAGATTCACTGAAACCTTTATAAAGCGGTTACTTTTAAAAATTAACGTTGCCTATACTTAACTTAATGTTATCCGATAATACACACAAAGTTTAGCTAAATTTAGATTTGCCGTTCCCAAAAAAAAATAAAAAATATTTGTATGGATTCATACAAAACGCCAATTTCATAGGTAAGGACCTAATATATATACGTATAATAATACGAATCCATGTTTTTTGGACTAAATTGCTACTGAAATTCGGTAGCATTAATGTAATTTCCATTGCAGGTCCAACTTGACGACTATAGTATTGTTTTTGTTTGTGTCGATTCTAATGACACTTTTCTAAACTAAACTAATTTAGGTTTTGTAGTATCCCGTTCTTATTATCCCGGGGAGTAAGAGAAGTACCACATTAAAATTAGTTTTAGTTTACAAAATTGTGCACAGAATACGTAGGTACGAGGTGACTGCTTGGATACTTTTCTTTATACACTACTGCGCGACGCAAAGGCAGGTGTTTCTCGGTCAGCATATGTCTGTATGTATGTTTGTTCCTTTGTGCGCTCTAGAGACAAAACGGGTGGGCAGATTTTTATGATTCATCTCAATATTTATATAAATTTAGGTTTACATTTTTAATGGGTCCCGACTGTTGTAGTCGCTACGTTCCGCATTAGAATGTAATATTTGGATATTGATTAAGAAACTATTCGACGTGGTGTAGGTATTCAATATTGCTTAACAGAATTCAATATCTTTGGACGGGTTTCTTTAATTTCACTTCTTGGTTTTTTTAATTTAATTCTTTTTTATAAATTCGGTCGTTAAGCAAAAAACGTCTTGTTAAACTGAGGCACTCATTTATTTATTTCTAACGAATGTTATTTTTAGTCACAGTAATTGTGAAGTTTTTGTTGTGGTATCCCCAGGCGTCTAGCTTTGGATCGATATCCGGTGAGGTGAAATAACGACACTGAATATTTATGAAGCCCTCGTATCAGGGATTAAGATTCGACTTTTCTAGATCATCAATTCTAAACGTAATTGTTGAGGAAAACTGTTGGTTAATGAGGCAAACGCGATTGGGTGAATCCCCTGTTGTATTGTGAAGGTATTTGCAAGTACAATAAGGTGTATGCATTTTCAGTCTAAATTTAAATTATTTCGTTTTTATAGAAGACTTTTATATTTGAGGCAAGTGGAAATTAGATGACAATTCTTATATGAATAAAGACGCTTAATATAGCTTACCATCTTCTACATTGCTTCATTCTTACGTTCATTGACTCTATTATTATACACAATAATATCACGACCTTTATCTCAAATATTAGCGTTTGGATATTCCAAACATTAAAAGTTTTATGTTTGAAATAACATCTATGCTTCACCTTGCGACATTGGGTGAGCCCATCGACGTTAAAGAGGGCAATATTGTAGATGTTTTTGGGTGGAATATCCCTTTTTTTTATGCACAACGGGTTGGTACTTGACCTCAATCACACGTGATGTTAAGTGAAGATGAGGTTGAAGGTGGAAGCCTACTGACCCGGAAACCCCAACACATTTGGGGGACTGGCTATCTTATCTCTGACAACCGGAACACAACAATGCTATTAACATTGCTGTTAGGCGGCAGAATTAGATAAGATGGTGGTAGCTAGCCAGGCGGACATTTAAAATGCCCTACCACCAACCAAACCGAGTACTTAAACACGTACCCGCCTGGGGATCGGACCCGCGACCTCCGAATCGTAAACCCAATGTTGTTTACAGTGAGCCACGGAGGCGGTTTAATCGCGTTTTACGACACCCATGACAAGAAACGGGTTGTTTCTATTCTTTTTACCCTGAAATTACACTTCTATGAATACTTATATGCAATCGAGTTACTTGCTGGCAGTACACAATACCATCCTCCAGTAAACCCTCCTGTAAATTAGAATCAATAGTGATTCTATTGGGCTCCGGATGATACGCAGAAAGAGAAGTTGCTACTCCTTAATAATGCAACAGTAGACCAATAATTATGTACTTATGCGACGAATTTGTGTGTTAGTCCGCGTATGATCATCTACTGGTCTTCAAGTCATCATCAAAAATCAAAATCATAAATGTTTTATTTCGTAAGTTATAAGAATAACATTTGAAATCGTCATGACATACAGTTATCGCTCATCCACTAGGCAGTCTCCCCATAGAGAAGATCGAGCAAGAAACACCGGGGTGGCTCTTTTTAAATAAGTTAATACAAATATAATGTATATTTATTCATATGAAGTACAATAAAGCGTTTAGAAACAAACAAACACATAATTTCAAATACTTGTAAAATTTATAATCAGCCCTACACATACCCACTATTGGTGCACAGCTTCCTCTCACTGCGAGACGGTATGGGCTAAAATATACCATACTGGCGTGGTGTGGATTGATGGATTTGTGGCAGTTTAGTTTGACAGTCAGTGTTTTAAAGCTAACGACTTGGCTTAACGATTGTAATTAATTGACAACAACCGGGACAGGGTATTTAACGTGTCCTCCGAAGCGCGAAAATACTAGCATTAAAATGCCACTATTGACTTCAAGCGACACATTTAAAGACCAAAAGACATCTTCTATGAATAATCCTCTAGCAAACCCATCTGCAAGTCTGGATCTCTACCAGGTGCTATAGATACTAGTGACTACTAGCCACTAGTGACTTCAAGCGACCCATTTAAAGACCAAAAGCCATCTTCTATGAATAATCCTCCTAGTAAACCCATCTGCAAGTCAGGATCTCTACCAGGTACTATGGCTAATAGTGACCACTAGCCACTAGTGACTTCAAGCGCCCCATTTAAAGACCAAAATCCATCTTCTATGAATAATCCTCCTAGTAAACCCATCTGTAAGTCAGGATCTCTACCAGGTACTATGGATAATAGTGACTACTAGCCACTAGTGACTTCAAGCGACCCATTTAAAGACCAAAAGCCATCTTCTATGAATAATCCTCCTAGTAAATCCATCTGCAAGTCAGGATCTCTACCAGGTACTACAGATACTCTAACAGGATCCTACTGAAAGTAGACGATACCCTATGTTACTCTATTGTAGTTTTGGTCCCCTGGTAAGAAGAGAAGTCTCGCTTGAACAGTAGGCTAATAATAATGAATATGGCGAATGTGTTTGTCGGTCCACGTTTGACGTCTACTGGTCGTTCAAGTAATACACCCCAATAAATAATTCACTAATTTATGGAGGTGCTCATTTAGGTCGTTAAATATTGAATATGAGGCGGATGTTCTCTACTTCAACATAGGTGCTCGAAAATTACTGTGTTATTTGTCTGTAAAGAAAATTTTAATTAATATAGTGAATACAGGTACCTAAGGTTGTTGACGGCTTTGTGCTATTTTTGATCACACAAAGATCGCACATGTCAAAGGTTCCATTGAAAGTCTGAGGAAATTGTGTCCACATTAAGTGTCTATCGAGGAAATGTCAAGTGTCTGCGCTTATCAGTACATTGTATACGGACACGTTTATCACATTTTTACCTTTACTACTGCTTAGATAATCGATAGATGCGCTATATACAAGAGATCGATGCGACAAGGTATTCCAAATTATTAAGTCTCAAGAATACACCAAAAAGCACGACATAAAATTTGTATTACGGAACTCCGCAATAACGGTGGGAATCATTAAGAGCTTTGCGCCCGTGTTCCCGGCAATTTGGCTACTCTGTACGCATCCTGGAATTAATATAGCTTAAGCCTTGACGGAATCATAATGGAGCTGTAAATTAAGCGCATTATATAGATATTAACTTGCCGGTGAACAACCAATTGTTTACTAGGTTTGAAGTATATAATTGTTGTGGAATGAATTGATGACGGGTTGTTAAGTAACTGCTAAATAAATTATACTGGATGAGTTTTTTAACCACAAGGAAAAAAAACAGGCCATATTAGGTAAGTGAAATGGAAGGTATTGACATAGGTAGTTTATTTTATTTTTCTTTTCAAAACCATAAAATATAATAAAACGTTGTGGCATTTGACGGTCGCATTTGTAGCCTATCGCATATAATTACACATTACATTAAATAAATTTAAAAAACTTGGAGAAAATATGAGTTCCAATTAATATTCGTATGATAGGAACCCTAGGAATCCCGCCAGTCGTATATCAATCTCCGGCAGGTGCGTAAGTCGATGATGGTTTCGAAAAAAAAAATAATCTACCTATGCCAATAACTTCTATTTCACTTACCTAATATGCCCTATTTTTGTCCTTATGGTAAAAAAACTCATCCGGTATATTAAAAATTGAATTGGATGCAATGACAATCAATAAACATCATAAATGTGATTGTTATTGAAGTTAATGAAAGGAATGAAGAGTGTTGGCTATATTTTAGGTCCGATAAATAACATGAAAGTATTTATAAAATGTTGAAGCACGCTTTTTCAAATTGAAATAACTAAAGGTACGCACCCTGGTTCTGACAGAACATTCAATCGGCATAGAACTTAAAATTCCATTACTCTTTACAGCACACGTTGTCGCGGCGATGAGGTGGGTCAGAGGCGAATCCGGCCAAATAAAATCGCGTACGAATCGCGTCACTTACCCTTTGCGGAACAAAACTCGTCTCTCGTCGTTATAACAATATAAATTTTATTGTACCGGAGCTGTGTAAAGAGATAATTACCTATATATTATGTCATGTTTATTGCTTTACTAATTTATTACTCATCAAATTGACAATTGGTGGTAGGGCATTTTAAAAGTCCGCCTGGCTAGTTACCACCATCTTATCTAAATCTGCCGCCAAAATAGCAATGTTTATTGCATTGTTGTGTTCCGGTTGTTAGAGATAAGATAGCCAGTCCCCGCAAATAAAATGGGGTTTCGGGGTCAGTACGCTTCTACCTTTGGCCTCATCTTCACTTAACACCAGGTGTGGTTGAGGTCAAGTGCTAATCCGTTGTGCATAAAAAAAAAACTAATTAATACATGGAAAATCATATCATACCTCATTTTCGGATTATTTTTTGACAAAAAGTGGTTTTCCTCTACTTGTCCGTTTCACAAGAATTTATGTTTAATTAAATCGTATTACAGCGTGGAGATTTGCTGTGTCATCCTCTGAATTGGAATAGATATGTAAATATCTTTGAAAGCCAGAAACTCGCTATTTGGAGTGGAGCACGTCTATTTGCTTAGTTTACCGAACATGTCTTGGCTTTGGCTTGTCCTCGAGTATATCAGCGCGACAACAGCTTTAGGCGTAGTCGAGGATTATTGAATATATTATGTATAGTCTATCTTATGTAATGTCATACTCACCTAAAATAGTGCTGTTTTGGACCTTATTGCATACGTGATGCTTTAATCTTCAAAATGTAATTCAGTTATTGTCATAATGTCAAAAAATTGTGCTCAAAGCTATTCAATATTTTTAAGGATTCTTCCGCCACGTATTGCAGAAATGCTCATGTCTCTTGGGAACAGACTGTTTTACACAAACACAGACCGCCTCCGTGGCTAAATGTAAACAGATTGGCTGGTGGTAGGACATGTTAAATGTCCGCCTGGCTAGCTACCACCATCTTATCTAAATCTGCCGCCAAACAGCAATGTTAATAGCATTGTTGTGTTCCGATCGTTATATACAGATAAGATAGCTAGTCCCCAAACAAGATGGGGTTTCCGGGTTAGTAAGCTACCACCTTCGGCCTCATCTTCACTTAACATCAGGTGTGATTGAGGTCAAGTGCTAACCCGTTGTGGATAAAAAAAAATTAAAAAATATAGGGTTTACGAATCGGAGGTCGCGGGTTCGATCTCCTGCGGGGTACATATTTTGTAGTCGCTTTTGTTGGTGGTAGGGACATTTTAATTACCCGCTTGGCTAGCTACCACCATCTTATCTAAATCTGCCGCCAACCAACGTTAATAGCATTGTTGTGTTTCGGTTGTGAGAGATAAGATAGACAGTCCCCCAATTGAGATGGGGTATCTGGGTCAGTACGTTTCCGCCTTCGGTCTCATCTTCATTTAACATCAGGTGTGATTGAGGTCAAGTGCTAACCCCTTGCATGTGCATAAAAAAAGACATGATTACAATTTGTATCCTAAGAATCTGTGTCATGATCAATAACAAATGCACATTTAATTAGTAAATTAAAACAGTTATATGATTACTACATAGTTGGGTACTTTCAACATGATATGATTGTAGTAGGTATACTTAGAGTTCCCAGTTAGTAACTCAGTTATTGCCAAAGAAATTAATTATTGATTTGACGTAACGTAAAATTACCGTCACTTTGGAAAAGTATCGTATTTAATTCGTAATTTTAGTCAAGTTACACCTCTAATTCCGATTTATTTGAGACGAGTGAATAGGCATTAACTGGGATCGCGTACTTCATCTTCGACCACATCGTCACTTTCCATCAGGTGGGATTGTGGTCAAACTTGTATCCAGTTAATCATAAAAAAAAATATGGCTATCATCCAGATACCTACAATGCGTTGATACTACGTTCTCACCTACCTACGTACGGCATCAACGTTCTCATCTTCACTTAAAGTCAGATGTGCTTGAGTTTATCTTTAGTATCTTCTTAGGGAGTCGATGGCAAAAACACAAGAAAAAGTAAAAAAAAAACAAAAGAAATAATTCATAACAAAGGTATAAAAAGACATTACAAGAACCTCTTTGGAGTAAACTAAGTCTATTAAATTACTCGTATCGTACCATTTTTCCAACATTTCCCCACGAGCGACGTCACGTCAAAGTTGGGCTACTAGCTGCACAAAGTTCCTAAGTACAGTGACAAGCTGCGATATTAAACCGCGAGCTAATGGAGTCGTACAACTGGGGGCATGTTTTTGAAACATTCTGTGCACCACTTAGTGTTTAACGCGAAACTTCCTCTGAAAGCAGCTCAAGCTATTTTGAATGCAAGTATGCAACAGACTGCTTGTCAATACTGGAAGAGATCTAAATTGCATTATATCGTACGGCTTGATTTATGTTACAATTCTCCTTGATACATTCTTAGCCACGTTTGTTGGAAATAGGTTGAGCTTTAACACTATTTTTTGGTCTAACCTACCAGAACGATATAATCACTTGTTCCATCTAACTTTTTAAGGGTTTTCTAAATTTTCAAATTATAGTTTTATAATTTTATTACACACACATTACATCAACATCCTATATGTATAAGTCCACAGGTGAAATAAGTTTCCAAGTTGTCAAGTGTTTTTATCACTCATGTTTCTGGCAGTATTACTCGCGGTATCCTTTATCCACTGCATCTAGGCGCAGTCCGTGGTATATACAAAACAGAGGACCGAGCTTCACTGGACCTCCTTCCCCATATGGTTGACATTACTATCGTTTGCATTTCATTGGCATCACTCACATTTGCCGAGGGAGGAATGGGAAGCTTCTTTTCCTACTTACACCAACCTATTTCTTTCTTTAATTAGTCTGGGTTCCGAGGTAGCAATAGAGTCACGTAGGGCACCGTCTACCTTCAGTAGGCGCCGTGTCGAGCACGAGAGGAGTGTGGAGGTGGGATCTGCTGAAATAAGTATCTTTGGCTTGCATAGCTTTCCATGGGACGTACCTTAATCACGCTAGGTTGTTGATGATTGTTTTTTTGGGAGTTCTACAATGACCCACCTGCCCATCAATGGCGCCCGCTCGCCCGGTTGGTTCGCCCGTCCTCACCGCTTCGAGTACGTTTTTCGGACTAGTCGACGCTCGTCTTTCGAATAGCAGTGAATGATAATGAACAGAACGCTATCCTCTTGCTCTCCCATCCGCACCCCCCGGTTCGCCTGCTCCGCCGGATCGCTCGCCCGTCCTTAGTTTTAGGTGTGAACCCCATAGTTTAGCTCGCCAATATTCCGCGTAGTTTGTATCGTTTCCTTCGTTCGTTTCGACCGCCGCCTAACTCACTCGCTCGCCCGCTGGCTGTGTGGCCTGCGCTTAAGATCGTTATACTTTTACTTTAAAAAAGTTTATTTTTACCCAACTGAAGGGTTATATGTGTACAGGGTCTGTGTGTAGGATTCTTTATTCCCTCATGGCACCCAAACGGATGGATGGATTTAAATTAATGAGGTAACGTTAGATTCGTCTTGACTGTCCCAAGTGTCATAGGATAGATTACGACACAAAAAAATAAACCACAGCAGCGCCCGTAAGAGCTAAAGAGCTGGTAAAAAAATGTTCTACGTATTTTTAAGAAAGGTAATAAGACTGACTATATACGATATCTTCATGAGGATTCTGAAATTGTATACCTATTATAAGTGAGATATACAAAGCAGCAGATGTGTGGAGAGCTTCTAAATCACATAGGTGTTTCCATCTTTTAAGTTGGCTTTTTATAAAGTCGGGTTTAATTTTTTTTAATTAGGTGGTTATTATTATAATCTTTATTACCTGTACTTGCCATGTACAGATAATAAAGATTGTTCCTACCATTTTATTCATACTTTTGTCCTAGGTATAAAGTTGTTTATTTACTTAGCGAACGAACTTTGTCATTAATTTATTTGTATATATATCTTTCCATATAAACACAGCGCCATCTAGTTCCACACGAATGTGACTAGGTTTGTATTATAGATACCAGATGGTTGATAAACTACACAAACACATTTTTTTTTGCAAATACATATATAAATGAAAAACATCCATAACTCGGGAACACATGTCTGCATTCATCATACAAACATACGCCCCTAGCGGGATTCGAACTCACGACCTTTTGATATAGCGGCAGAGTTTCTATCACGTCGTCTTGTATATTACTTAGAAACGTAATAAGACCCTTTATCTTCACTCATATTTTTATAGCAGATATATTGTGTATCTTAAGAAAAAGGCGGTGAGTCTATTAACTTTCCTGGGTTTTTATTAGTATGCAGGTCGGGTATGGATTGATTTAATTACGCAATCAAACACTTAATAGATATAGTGATACAACGGTCCAGAGCTAGAAATAAAATTGTTCTATTTTCTGTACCTCTGTGCGCAACTTTGCAATAGTTATCTCTAATTTGGATTGTCTGTATATTGTTCAATTCCATAAAAGTGGGGGTTGGAAGATAGGGTTGCAAGGACAAACATAGTCCAATAGTCGCCTTTTACGACTGCTCGGTTTTTAAGTGTCGAAACTACACAACACTTAAACGGAAAGAAGCCTAGTATTTTTTAATACTCGTGGCAAGGTCTAAATGTTTTGCTTTTGGTTTTACTTTGGTAACGCCAACGATATAATCATTCAGAAAAAAATGCGCGATACCAGTTTTTACGTCAGTTAACCAAATATAATGAAAAGGTGAATGTCGTGTCGTACCAAGAGGTTAAAACGAGGGCGGAAAGTAGAGAGACATGGTCGTTACTCCACCGACAAGAGCATTAAATTGAAGAAGAAGAAGCATATATAAACAAAAATCGAAAAGATTGTGACGGCAAAGTATTTAACATCTCTATTAATATATGTTTTAGTATAGGTAACTAATTTTGTTATTTTTGTATCAAACTTTAATATTCAGACTGTAAGGCAGGGCGCATGTGTTTGTATGTTTAAATGAGCCATATGAAGCGAAATTTCAGACTGATTATATATTTACTCGTCCTAAAATAAGCTGGTAACCCTAGCTTCTGCTTGCGGTAGATGTGATTAAACTTAGTGAAGTTTTGTAGTAGCCAGTTGAAAATTGGATTACATACATAAAGTTGAGTGTACTTTATGGAGTTACGTAGTTACTAACTTCAAATTAACTTACACTTTTATTTTCTTTTCTTATTTTCAGTTCAAGACTGGGTAAGATTCATAGGGCAACAATCTTTTTAAATTGAAGCTTTTAACTATTCATTCACTTTTTGTACATCTAAAATTTATCTTAATAAGTAATACTAATCAACTCTTCATTACTTATATATTTTGTGGAATGAATATCAGAAAGTCATGTAATTACTATTGCTATCCAGCGAGGTAATGAAGCCAGCATGTTGACCACTCTCCCATACGGGTCGCACCTATGCTTCGTTCTACTAAGTGATGAAGCGACACAGGCTCTTTAGGTCAGTTATTCAAGTTAGGTTTTTAGTTACTCGTCACTATCGAACTAATTTTACCAATGCGATTGTTTGGATCTTTGTTTGTTGATTGCCGCTCTATCACGGAGAAACGGATGAACGGATTTGCATGAAATTTGGTACATATGTAGAACATACCCTAAATTGAAACATAGGATATTTCTAAAGTGAGGCTTCTCGCGGCATAAACAAATTGTTACAAACAAAACAAACAAACAAACAAATGTTGTATGAGTATATCCAAAATAGGGCTAAAAATTCTGTATAAGAAAAGGATGAAATTAGTGCACTGCATAACTAAAAGATCCTTTGTAAAACCACCAATATCTAATTTACAGTTTTCTCCATAAATAATCTATGTGTAGGTACCCAACACCTCAGCCCCATATTTCGCTTCTCTCGTCCCACTCTCCTGGGAACACCATTAACCTTCCAACGTGGTTCATCTCGCGTTTAATACACTGCCGGCCGCAGCAACAAACAAACCTAATGACGCTTCTAATATCTACGTGCGGTTATTTCGTTCTATTGTTAAGGAAAGTACCTTGTCTTGAATGATGAAGTCTAGGATTATTGTGAAGAACTTGGTATTTTTGTGTTTTAATTAGATTTCACTATTTTCTCTACAGTAGACTCCTTATTTATACTGAGGACAATATCAACATCAATTTCCACATCTTTATACCCGAATGCGTCCAAGTATTCAAGCGAATGAGCTTACGGATTTTGATGTAGTAGTCATTTTAATAACTATTTTATATGCGTTGGAGTTTTTTGGTTTAAAAATACTTATATTATTCTAAAATAATTAACTATTCAGTGTGTGTATATTTAGACTCTGTCCGGATAGCGGCAGTACTATGTGATCGATTTTTCTGTTTCGATTTCAGTGCGTTTTTTTATCCGAAGTTTAAACAAGGTGTCTGATTCTAAGTTCTAAGCACATGTTTGATGTAAATCGGTTTGCTGTTTCTATGATATTTAGCTTGCACATAGTTTTTGATGTATTTCGATGATATCATAGTCTTTCGAGAGTTTTCTAAATTTATATTTTTTTTATATTTATGATTAAAAATCGGGGTTAACGCATCGTTTTCATATAAATTCGAGTAATATTGAATAACAAAACATCTATAGACACGAATATGTATTCCAGCTCCACAGCAGGACTGGCGCGATATACGTTTATGTCGGGTGAGACAATATTTGTCCTGCTCATTCGTGTGAACGAAATATACAACTATCCCACTCACACTCTACGTTGCCCGCGACAAACGATGTAATGCTACGCAGGCAGATTAGGTATTTGACGGTAGCCCTCTTAAAAACAAGTATATATCTACTTGCTTAGGTACTCATCTAGTCATTTCGTACTGTCATACCATGTGATGAAATAACAGTGTAAAGTTATTATTCTGTTTGAATAAATGAAACAAAATAAATTATTTAATAAAACAGTGTATCCTCTTCGCCAATCTGCCTTCAGGGAACAATTTGTCGAGCTCTACATTATCGTTTGATATATGCATATGTCTCTTGCCCCAATATTTCATCGAACGTCCAGTATAGAGCACTGAAAATTGAATTTACTATGGTAGTTTAGTTTGGATAGGTACTCCATGTTACTATTGCGCGACGATAAAATAGTTCGTCCATTATAAATGAACAGTTGAAAACTATTATTATTTTTTATGAGGTCATTGCACTCAGGCTTGACTTGCGCGTACTTGAAATATTTTATTGGTCAGCTGTGTATATAAGAAGATACTATTCATGACCGCTTTGATACCAAATTCATTATTTACAATACAATACAAATACTCTTTATTGCACAAAATAATTTACAATAATTTTTGATGATAACCATGAACACAATTGGATGGTTTAATCACTAATAGCGATCTTTTCCAGACAACGCACATCTATGGGAAATTTGTAGATCGAGAAACAGGTGTGCTCGATACTACTAAATAAAAAAAAATATTATTTAACCCTGACTTATTTTAACAGATGGTAACCTAGTGGGCTTAGATTAAAATTGATATTTACATTAATTATTTCGCAAGTCGATATTATTTACTTTAATTATCCAATTAATTTCGGTGAGGTTTTTAGGGTTTTTTAAAGAATGGAGTGAAACGACAACAAACAAACAACTACTCACCTTAATCGCATTATATCTTTGCGAAACAAAAACGCACTTAGGAATAACTATTTTCGCCAACCTGTACAATAACACCCACTATTGGAGCACATATATTAAAAAATACATTACCTAGACAAAAGCTAAGTACCTACCTAAGTGGTACCAGCTCCAGACGTTCTGTCTATGATTTATTCAGCGTCGTATGTCAATGACAGCTATATTTTTGGCATTAAAGGTACGAGTAGTTGTGTTTTATTTTTCTTCTTCGGGAATTTACTGCATGTCCGTATAATATAAGATGCTATAAAGTTGTTTTATGCGCCGTAGTGCAGTCGATCACGTGCTCCACTATATGTGGTACGTACGTAATATGTACATATTGCTCTAACATTTATAATGTATACATTTATTGTATACATGTTTGTAGCGTGCCAATAAAAAAGTTGAACAAGCCGTCCGTTTCCAAATAAAATAGGAAGCTACCCACCAAAATTCCTGTTGAATTTTAAAGTGATATAGGTAGGGTAAAAAGTTCGTATCGCAATACAGTGAAATGTCAGAGAATGCATTTGAAAAATTGTTATATTTTTTGTCACGTTCGCTTCACAATTCAAAACTGTGTGATGTATCGAATTGAATGGTACACTCCTACGTTGTATCTAATATGTATACCTGATTGGTTGTGCCGTGAAATAGGTTAAATAAAGCTATATATGATGTCGACTCTTATGATGAAACGGAATTCGATATTTCGATTCGAGAAAAATATATTTTAAAAAAGACACGCGAAAGTCTGTCTCCCTAGTTGTTAAAAAAATCTTAGTAACGCATGACTTCAAAATAACATTTACACCCTGTGGTCAGATGAAATAGTTTTATGCGCAAGTAACCATATAGCACGATATTGATAAGGTCGAATAAGGATAGGGCGAGTAACGTGAGTGGAAGATATTGGTGATGACGATGATTCCGCGGTTAATGTGTAGCATAAAGGAAGCACTCGCATTTGCTATTCTGTTTCAATTAGCGAAGTTAAGCAATATCTGGCGCGGTTAGTCCTTGGATGGGGGACCAATAGTGTTTCCGTGATCGAAGGCACGTTAAATAGCTAGTCCAGCATGACAAATGCTATAAACGTTTATGTCGCACGAGATAATATTTGTCCTGCTCATTCGCTTGGACGAAATATACAACTATCCCACTCTCACACCTGTGTCGCGCGCGACAAACGATGTCAAGCTACGGGGGTGGATTGCTTTCAATTGAAAGCAGTTAATCGAGTGGTCTATAGGGGTGACTTAAAAAATACTGATTGTCAGGTGGCCGCTAGTGTGATATAAATCCCAGCAATCTGCAGTGGGACCGCGTAGTGAATCTCTCCCAGTGAGAGGAGGCAGTACCCCAACTGTGGTTAAAGTAAGGCTGCTACTGATGATGTATATAGTTATTTATGAATGTCCGTTTGGCGCATCCTGTAGCTTGAAAAGTTTGTGTTTTAATAAATATCGTCAAAATTTGTGCTCTAAGATATATAATATTTTTGAACAAATATTTATGGCCTCTTACTGCCGCAGTTTCCAAACACATCGATATGGATATCAAATGAAAGACGTTTTTATAAACAAGATTATTCTTGGTGTCTTATAAGTCTAGGCATTTATTGTGATCGCTTGATTCCTCTTCTGGCTACATTATCCCACTAGGTGAGATAGTGGTCAAAATGTTTTCAGTGGGACATAAAACAAAATAGGCGATTGATCTAGTGGGTCACTTCGAAACCAACGATTGTGGGTTCGACTCCTGCTAGGATTAAATGTTTATTTAATGTAATGTTTATACAGAAAGTTGATGAGGAATATGTTAGTATGGTTTGGGCACATTGTCAGGAGGGATGAAAGGCACGTAACGAGATGAGTGCTATGTGTGAATGTGGAGGGATACAGAGGCAGAGGAAGACCGAAGAAGGTGTGGGTAGACTGAATTATGAATTATATGTGTGTGAAAGGAAGAGTGCGGCGATGGAAACATGCTGTGCCGACTCCACCTAGAGTGATATAAGGGCAGGAAGATGATAATGAATAGGCACATTTATTTCCGAGACATGGATGTTTATATAAATATTTATATAGGTACATTTATGCATTACGTAATTCAGCATGCATAGTAGTTTTTCCCCAATTTGGGATTAGATAAGTGGCGTAAGTGTCCGAAATACTTTATTATATAACATCTACACACAACAGAATATTTGATTGTGTTTTTAAGCTGTTGGATCTGTTGTTTTTTTTTTAAGGGTTTATTGTTTTTTCTAGACTTCTTCGTCACTATCAAATTTCAGGACAGTAATGCACAAAATTATTTTCTACAAATGATTGTATGAGAAAGATCAACATTACTTTGGATCGGACTTGAAATCGGTAGTGACATTGACAATCATCCCATTTACGAAGTCTATTCACATGCATGAATTGTGATCTGGATGCCGCATCTAGTATGTATTCTATTTTTGCGACAATATAAAAATGTCAGGCGCGTTTCATGAAAGTACTGAAATTCAGATATAGGCTGTACAAATCTTGTTGGGCACGTTTTCAAGGGCAAACTCGGCTTTCATCCGACCCGACGACTGCTTATGAATTCAGTATGTATTATGTACGAATGAATAAACATGCAAGTATTTAAATTGAGTATATTTCTTGTTTACTCTTTGATATAGGATTATATATAGATATGGACAATGAATTATCTTTTTTTTGGTAGGTATAATAACATAGGAGCATACTTGACCTGTGACCACCCCATTTGTGATAAAGGTCGTGGACTCAAAATCAAAAAGAAAGAATCAAAAATGTTTATTTTCATTATCATTACTAGCTAACATGTTTAATGTTATGTATAGGGGGTTTCTTATTTTTAAGTATGTATTATCGTTTAATCTCAAGCAACAAATACCGAATACGCAGATTCATATAATCTAATTTTGGTGACCGATTATCCGGTTTGGTCAATTATTACCTAATATCGTTGTATATATGACAGTTTTAAATTAAAGACAGTTTCGTGTCAATCTATGGCAAAAGAGACTACACCACATTCCAAAACATTGAAATGCAGAGGTACCTATATATGAACGATTCAAGTATGTAAGAGTCGTAGGATATGTTGAAAACATTTTACACAAGCATATTTCGCTAATATATTCAAGAAGGTCGTGGAACGGGGCAATTCACATGAAACTGAAAGCTATTTGAGACACACCTCAACGGTCCAATAGCGGGACATTATAGAACAATGCCACATAAAAGGACAGTTTTGTAAATGTAATTGACATTACTTATTCATAAGAACAAGAGGCTGATAGTCGGTGTGAGCTGCTTCTCATTTCTCAAGGGAGAGATAGCCCAATCAACAAGGATTTTCTGCGACTGATCGAATTCCTCCGTCGGTAAGACTTGGTAGTGTAATAAAGTGATTTTTTGCAAGGGTAGTTGGAAAGGGGGTATAATGCCTAACGGGGCTTCTTAGGTATCGCGTGTAGAACACATTACGAAGGCTCAAATTTTTTTTCGAAACGATAGAGACCATTCAGCTGTACTCACAGTACAGCAAGCCTGATTTTTTTTATTTATTTTAAATTAAAAAAATCAATTTGAAAAAGTTGTTTATTTGGGAAAGTCTTTGTAACCATGAGGACATGCATATTATTTTTTAGTATAATGAATTAATTAAAACTCACCCTATAATAGAGCGCAGTGATCAGCTATACTCACAATATAGAAAGGTTAAAATTTTCTTTCCATAATATTTTAAATGAGGAAAATGTATTTTAAAAAATTGTTTCTTTTATTATCATCAATAAAGGGGTGACTACATAGCGCAGAGCTTTATAGAGCGCAGTGATTTTTTATATGTACGACGGTTTAGTACTTGACCTCAATCATACCCGATGTTAAGTGAAGATGAGGTCGAAGGTGGAAGCGTATTGACCCGGAAACACCAACATATTTGGGGGACTGGCTATCTTATCTCTGGCAACCGGAACACAACAATGCTATAACATTGCTGCTTGGCGGCAGATTTAGATAAGATGGTGGTAGCTAGACAGGTGGACACATAAAATGCCCTACCACCAAAGTGTCCTCCTATTATCATATCAGCCGCAGGACGTCTAGTGCTGAATATCCTCCCCCATAGAATTTTAGAGCTAACGATTGAAAGCAGCCTGCATTCAACGACTTCTGACGACTTTTATCACGTCGTCGATGCACGCTGTGGTGAACAACCCACGCTACGCTTGCCGGTGCGTGGTCTCCATTCTACAACCTTCATGTCCCAACTGTCATCAGTTCTTTGAGCTATGTGCCCTGCCCACTGTCACTACACTCACTCTGGGCTACATCGCCGACCTAAGTTCTTCTACGGATATCCTGATTCAATCTCGTAGTGAAATGCTGAGAATCGCCCTCTCCATTGCTCGTTGCGTGACATTGAGCTTTCTTATAAGGTCTATAGTGAGATTATTTCTACTGAATATAGGGTTATTAAAGTCAAGTCAAAGCTACTTCTGTCGAATATGACAATATTCCTCACTGACGAACTTACAAAACTTATGCAATAAATACCTACCCGTTTAAAACGTAACTTGACAGCTTTTGTAATAGACAATCAAACTTTAAAACGATCTTTCTTTCCAGCGTTCATAACTTTTAACTAGAGGAGTTTAGGTAGGTAACCAAGTTTTCGAAACATCTTCAAAGGATAAACTTTCTAGTGAAATGTTTAGTGCCTACCTTGGGCTAAATATACACCATCCTCATTACGGTAGTGTCGGTTTCAAGGGTTGACAAAATTATATAAAATATCAGAGAGAATATGTCTTGGTGTCTCCAGGTTATTCCAATTTTGGAGGTATTGATACCTCCATGGACTTTGAAGTCCGCAGCCTTAAGATGGATTGCCGATGTCACTAGGAGAGGTACGATGAGTAATAAAGTCTACCAGGTTAATAGTTAAGTATTGATGATATTTTGTCAGATTAGTGAAGTCCAGATCCTGTCTGCGTAATTCTCCCACTGTAACTCTGTAAGCCAGGACCAAAGGTATGTACTGTTTACGGGGGATAGTGCAGGTAGGTATTAAGCGATGCGTTGTATTGTTTGTTGCATCAGAACATTACATATAACGAAGTATAAATGACAGGTCATGTGCATACATGATTAGTACTCGGTTTGGTTGGCTGATTAAATGTTCGTCTGGCCAGCACCACCATCTTATCTAAGTCTGCCAACAAACAGTAATGTTAATAGCATTGTTGCGTTTCGGTTGTTAGAGATAAGACAACCAGTCCTCTAAATAAGATGGGTTTAATAAGATCATCTTCACTTGACATTAGGTGTGTTTGGGGTCAAGTGCTTAACCCGTTGTGCATACAAAATAAGTAAAAAAGTCCATGTCCTCAGGTACCAAATGAATGGGTAGCTAAGGGATATCTTTTTGACTATTTAAGGTCTTCATGAAATTCCTAAACCCACCACCCGCACAGGCAGAATAGCGTCCTACTTGCATCGCTCATTTATGCGTGCGCAGTGATCCCCAGGTAATCTATATCCTATGCTCTCACAAAAATTAAATAATAAATATTGTAAATAAATCACTGAAAATGATTATTTATTCCGTTTTAGTAGAAGTTACGAGTATACTTTGGCACATATAGAATAGTCTTCTGTCATATAAAAGCTATCCTCTATAAATGCCGGCTTTCCAATTTGTTACATTGTATTTTATCTATCTAAAGTGTGTTGCAATAAAAATGATATAAATGGGTAAGTTTACGTCCCTTTTTAACTCCCTACAACAAAGAGGGGTGGTAAACGTTGAAGTCTATAGCTGCCTGTGGCATTGTAACGCCTAAATGGATGAACGGATTTGAAAATGGTTTTATATATTCGAAATCTGGTGTTTGCAAGATGTTTCTTAGTTTGATAGAAATCGGTGGCCATAAGAATCAGTGGTTTTAAGTCGTTCCTTCAGACTACTGACAGCATTGTAGTGGAGATTTTACGCGTGGCAGCATTCAGGTCCTCAAGAATTTGATCTTTTTGCCATCGACTCGCTAAGAAAGAGATGACGACTGACTTGGCTTAAAGACTAACTTCAATTGGAAACGACTGGGACCGTTTATAAAAACTTTTATTAAAATATCACTAGTGGTCACTCATCCAAAGACTGACTGCGCCAGACATTCCTTAACTGTGCTAATCAAAAATGAATAGTGAATGCGACACCGTCACGAGTAGGTATACTTAGGTACTGTCAAAATTTTGTAATCTCTGTTTGAATCCAACAGTAAAGTTTCTTCAATTTCAATGTATTAGATTTGTGACGGATTGAGCAAGTTGTTAGGTTCTTTTGTAAATAAGTAAATATAGCAGCTAGGCTTGCATTGTGGATACTAGATGGTTGATATACTACACAAATACATTTTTATTGTAAATAAATACATACATAAATGGAAACATCCATAGTTCGGCTTCACAGGTCCGTATTCATCATACAAACATATGCCCCTAGCGTAATTCCATTATAAAAAAAATTAATAACAGGCAGGGTTTCAAAACCTTACTCCACGACTAGCTTTCCTTTCATGACTTCTATGAATCTAGAAATAAATATAAATAAATAATAACACATCTTTCTGCTACTGACAGAAGTTTTTATTGCACAACGGTTTAGCGTTTGACCTCAATCAGACCTGATGTTAAGTGAAGATGAGGGTGAAGGAATAAAATAACCTGCACCCTACTACATACAATCCGATCAATTATTTGTAATATATGTGTGTCGCTAAATGGAACAAATAAAGACTCTTACTTTAATATAGTGTACAGTGGCATACACAGCGTTTTCTCACTAAATTTGCTATTAAATGGGAAAAAATACAACTACAAAATAATAACTTACTCTTCTAGCAATCTTCGCAACTGTTTAGAACATTTTTGTGATCATATCAGTATGAATCAGCTGTCTAGACAATATATTTTACAATATTTAGGGTACACTGCCTTTCTGCCTACATATAGAGGGCACGCTACTGGTGTAGATTGATATTGAGCCGCTCGTAATTGGAATTGAGAAGTCTAACCCCCCTATAAACTAATTATTGTCAAAATTATTGATTCTAAATAGGTATGTTAAAATTAGAATTACAAATAAATTTGGCTTGCTAGAATCTTAACCTTGAAAATCTTCGAACGAACGTGAATTCCCGAGTGGGAAGTCGGATTTCCATTGGCTTTTCAATAATCGCAATTTTTACTGAGAGAATAATTCTTTTGAAGCCAAAATGTAGATTACATAAAAGTTGTTTCTGTAGGTAGTAGCTATACGCAGATACTCCTATTTATACCTTTACTATGTTATACTGATATAAGTATATATCTACTTCCTACACCCACCTCTCGCCGCATCCGCTCTAATTTTAGTCTCTTCATCCACGCTTTGGTTTAGGCTTTCCCATGAGAAGCCAGGTGCTATACACGTAACTACTCGTAATTTATAATATAATAGTCGTGCATGTTTTATCACACCAAAATCTAGGAAGCACTCCTGGCGCAGTCGCATCTATTCTTATTTATCAACGGGTTAGGATATACCCAGGTCCCCTAACTTATTTAGGGGACTGGCTATCTTATCTCAAATAGCCGGAACGCAACAATTCCATGAACATTGTCGTTTGGCAGTAGACTTAGATAATGGTGTAGCTCGTCGGGGGGACATTTAAAAATGCCCTAACAAACGAACAACGTATTCTTTATTGCATAGCAATAATACAAATAACAACAGAAAAAATAAGCAAGAGAACAGTACAAAAAGCAATCTCTTCCAGCAACCGTTGGGTTAGGAACCATTACGCATGACCCTTTGGGGATCAAGACGAATCTAAAGACACCTTGCACTTCAAAATCGGTTAGCCATAGGCTACAGGAGGTAACATAGAAATCTACATACATACTTACACCTGACAAAAACGTCGCTGGCAGTGTTCAATAATATACATTCATAATATATATGGCATGACTTTATAAACTTATTTGAACAGTTATTCGCCAATAGTTGCTTACCGCGGCGAGAAGGAGATGGAGCTATTTTGTGTAAGCTTTTAAAATCGTTATAAATTCATGTGTGATGGTAAGAATACACTGGAAAGGTACTTAAATTTTTCTTAAAATCCGCCGTATTTATTGCGCAGTAAACGAGAAAGTTAATTTAAATTTTTGTGCGACTTACTCGTATGTTATTTTCAAACTGAGAGTGAAAGATAAAATGCGACATTTGCATCGGGCAGTCCTAAAATTTTTACTTTTTCAGTTTAAAAAGAACGTTATTTAAAGAAATTTTTGATTAATATTGACAGTTACGTACCTATAGATAAATACGGTAGAATTTTGCTTGGCACATGCTTATTCCGATCTATGATGATATTAAGAGAATATTGCGGTTTTTAAGTTTCACGCAATAAGAGCGGTGTTATTATGTTTAAAGTCATGTCTGTCTGTCTGTGGTTATGCAGTGCCAAAACGGCTAAACCGATTTGAAAACGGTTTAAATAACCGAGTTTTCTTAGTTTTCGAGTGTTCTTAGTTATGGTTGATGGACAGTTTTATCAACACAGCCTTATACGTCCCTACTGTTGGGGCATAGCCTCCTCTCACTGGGAGAATCAGTTTATATTGGTATATTTATATGCATGACATTTTAATTTCGTGAGATTCGGGGGTTCTCTAAATTCAATTTTTTTAAATTTTTTTTCAATTTTTTTATTTTAAGAACACAAACAGTCAAAGCATAATACAAGAAACATATTGGTAAAATAATAATTCTTTGACAAACAGTGTCCACAGATAAAATTTTTTAACACCACCAGAACTATAACAGACGAATACATCGACATGCCCAAAAAAAATATATTTTTATTTACCTATATGTAATGGATCACAATAGTGCACGAACAACCACAGCCCCCCGGCTTCTCTGTTTTTTTTTTAATCATTTTTTATGTAAATTATATTTTATTCTTGTGCAGTAAATTATACTACATGAGCATAATACTCGAATTTATTTATAGTTCCAAAATGATAATGTAAGAAGTACAATTGCTTTCGATATGCAGCGAGAGTGTATTCGAGTGATAGGAAAAGAAAATCCACAGGGCAAACATGAATAGCAGTCGGAAGGGGACGTACCTCGATCAAACGTCTCGGAAAAAGGTTAGGGGTACCCTTTACCGTGGAACTTGTATGAAGATTGATGGGAGAGAGAGGGGCTAGAGTGGTGGCCCAGAATCGTAGCAAGTGGAAGTCAAGTCTCTGCCTATATACATCAGTATACAGGGTGTAATCGTTAAGTGTGCACAGGCGATTATTCCGTAACTATTATAGATATCAAAAGACTTTAAACTGATATCGAAAATACTTTACCTATTTATCGCGGATTCTCTTTCCCGCCAATTTATTGCGATTTTTCAATTTGCGTCAATAATCGTGATTGTTGCATTTATTAATTAAAAAATGGCATATTCCAATACAGAAAAAAGGGACATGTTAAAAATGTACTACAAACATGATTGTAACAATAGGGCAGCCATTATTGCCTACAGAAGAGAGTACCCAGATAGAGAAGTTCCTTCTGGTACGTATTTACGTAAGCTGGATCATTGTTTTGCACAACGAGGACGTCACTTCGAACATCTGCTTTGAATAGGTACAAAATTTTGTACTTACTAAGAAATAAAATGTATGGGAGTGTTTAATATAATTTTTTTGGATATTTCTCGTTTTATTTTTAAAAGTTATTAATGTCATTTTACTCATTAGGTAAAGTACTTTCGATATCAGTTTAAAGTTTTTTGATATCTATAATAGTTACGGAATAATCGCCTGTGCACACTTAACGATTACACCCTGTATAGGCAGAGATTCATTCATTCCTGATTCGATTTCGACCTAATTCGATAGACCGCTACCATAGGTATGTCTTTACTGTCGTCGCTCTGCGGAGTCAGTGAAGTAACGGTGGGCAAGGCACATAGCGCGTAGGACTGAAGGGGCAAAAAGTTTAAGACTAAAAACGGGCAGCCCAGCATTGGACGTCCAGCCAAATGGTAAAGGGAATATTTATATACATTAAAAAAGGAGCTATTTACAAGACATTACAAGAAAGGATAAAATTGAAAAGAAATGCTCGTAAACAGACTTTTTTTTATGCACGACGGGTTCGTACTTGCCCTCAATCACACCTGATGTTAAGTGAAGATGAGGGCGAAGGTGGAAGCGTCCTGACCCGTGAACCCCAACACATTTGGGGGACTGGCTATCTTATCTCTGACAGCCGGAACACAACAATGCTATTAACATTTCTGTTTGGCTGCAGATTTAGATAAGATGGTGGTAGCTAGCCAGGCGGACATTTAAAATGCTCTACCACCAACCAAACCGAGTACTAAACATGTACCTCGCTGGGGATCGAACCCGCGACCTCCGATTCGTAAACCCTATGTTGTTTACATTGAGCCACGGAGGCGGTTAAAAATTTATAGATTGGTAGTTTTTGTATATAGAAATAATAGGAATAGTCTTCTCGTTATTCAGGTTACGTATTTATTCGTACGTAGGTCTGACAGTAATATGAATGGGTAAGTACACCTATTTATCATCCTTGCGACCCAATCCATATAAATCCTTCAATATTAACCCGTTTTCATAAATCCGGCAAAACACCCAAACCTCCAGTTTATATAAAATATACCTACAAAAATTACATAACTAAGGAAGAATAGATACTAAAACTCCATAAGTATTATCATTCGCAGTATACGAATCCGGTGTAATCGGGCTAAAAGCCGGAGTAACCTTACATCACTCTGTGGTACGCGAACCGCTGTCTATGTTAATTTTGTTGTATAGCTCGGTTTTATCTCTGCAGGCTATATATACTATATGTTTTTTTATTCTCCGGGCTTGTAGTTGCTCTTAGTCATTCATAACTATTGTGAATGAGGATGAAGGTGAAAGAACTCTACTGAATATTATATCTGTATTATAATGTAACCTTTACAAAGATATACAGGTGTCATAAAAAACTATATATAGCTTTCTCCGAACACTGTATCTACATCATCGGACACTCATGCACGATTTAGTCATTTCTATTATATAGCTTATAATTAGTCATTTATCTCCCTACACACACATATACAGAGGTAACTATGTATATCTCTTATAAGTCTAGAAGTAAAAAAGTGATACAAAGATGACAGATAGATTGTTTAATTGCTAGTGCTAGATGTAAAGAATTTAATATTTACAACACGGTGGTCGAGAGTTCGATTCTCAGCAGGGTACATGTTTAATTGGTTTGGTTAAAAATGTTTATTTATTTAGTGGTGGGCCAGTTTGTATCCACTGCCGCTAAGCAAAAATATTATGATAGCATTGTAGCATTCTGGCTGTTTGAGATAAGATAAACAGTCTGCCAAATAAGTTGGGACTTCCGGGTGAGCGTGTTTTCCCTTTTAACCTCATCTTGATGTAAGATCTGATGTGATTAAGTAAGTCTGACTCGTTATAAAAATAAAAAAAAATAAAATAATTTACAAGAGGTAAAAAATAATAGTTTGGAAAATTAATACTAAACTATGTAAGGACACTAATTATAATATTACTGTGTATTATTATATGAAAATAGGTCTCTTTAATAACGACTAAACCTATGAACACGGACTTACGACGGGCTTTCTGTGGGCCAGACAAAAAATTGCGATCGAACAAAGAACTTCGTGGTTTTTGATGTATTATTTATGTGACTTGTATATTTCGGTGGCACTGTTATTGCGATTTTTTTTTGAGATTTAATTATAAAGCAGTCTCTGTGTATGAGGAATGAGGATTTCAACAACACGTGATGCCAGAATGTTCACTTAAAATATTGAATAACTCTTAACCTTCGCTGGCACTAATTTTTCCCTTTAAGCACTATTTGGTACTATTTTAGCCCAATTTATCAAAACAGCTGACTTCCACTTCGTGTAGCTCGCCTTGGAATATTAGGGCATATAAATAAATAAATAACACACATCGCCTTCTAGTTCCACTTTAAGCAACTATAGGCTTGTGTTGTGGATACCAGATGGTTGATATACTACATAAATACATTTTCTTTCGTAAATAAATACTTATAATAAATGAACACATCCATAACTCTACTACTAACACGTGTCCGTATTCATCATACAAACATATGCCCCTTGCGGATTCGAACCCACGACCTTTTGGTATAGTGGTCAGAGTTTCTAACCACTACACCAAACAGGTCGACAATTTACTGCATTCGCGTTGATTGATTGATTGTATTGATTGATTGAGCATTGATGTATTGTTCAGTATCCTTGAATAAGTCAGACATTTTGGTCTATATTGTAAATTGCGTAAACTGTTAAAACACATAACACCAACATTTCCTTACGTTAATAAACTCTCGAAACAACTTGCCGCTCCAGTTTCCGTAGACAACTTTGCGACAATAAGTTGAAGCTAGGAAGTATTGTTGTAAAATATCCTCCTAGACAAAGCCACGGGACACGGCTTATGACAGCCATATAAATGGAAATTGTCGCGATTTAAGTCCCTCGGTCGTCTCATATAGCGAACTGGTTTCGGAAATCACGGCGGGCGCGCGGGGGATGGGATGCCTCGTTCACACGCCTCCGCTGAATACTGATTTACATATTTATGTTGTCAATTTGGGAAATTGTTTTCTACGATGGTAGTTCTAAAATGTACTGACATGAGTTAGTAAGCGAGGCGATTTTGTAAAGATGTGTGTAGACTAAAACAAGGCTCCTTTACGTCCAAATCTTTAAATAGTATAAAAAGCATAAGAATAAGAATAATTTTATTGGATACAGAAATAAATATACACAGTACAAAATAGCGATGACAGCTACTGTAGTTGGAAACTGTAGTGTAGCTATAAACGCCCATCTCCAAAGCGACAGTGTACCAACGAATGTATTGTTATACTTAGCATTATATAAAATAAATATTGTAACACAACAGAACTAATAATTATAACAACACCACCAAAATGAAACAAAGAAAGAAAAATTACAAAAAAATCTTAAGTAGCTATAAACGCCCATCTCCAAAGCGACAGTGTACCAACGAATGTATTGTTATACTTAGCATTATATAAAATAAATATTGTAACACAACAGAACTAATAATTATAACAACACCACCAAAATGAAACAAAGAAAGAAAAATTACAAAAAAAATCTTAAGTAGGTATCTACATAACTGACAATTGTTGTTTTGTTATATATATATGTGTGTGTGTGTGTGTGTGTGTGTGTGTGTGTGTGTGTGTGTGTGTGTGTGTGTGTGTGTGTGTGTGTGTGTGTGCGTGCGTGCGTGCGTGCGTGCGTGCGTGCGTGCGTGCGTGCGTGCGTGCGTGCGTGCGTGCGTGCGTGCGTGCGTGCGTGCGTGCGTGCGTGCGTGCGTGCGTGCGTGTGTGTGTGTGTGTGTGTGTGTGTGTGTGTGCGAGTGTGTGTTTGTATGTATGTGTATAATACCTATATTTACTTAATATAAAAAATAAAGCATGTAAAAAGAATAAAACAAATCCGTCTCTTTCCGTGGGCGTCATACACGGAGCGGAGCCTTTAGGATTTTCCACCAAAAAACATCTATAGATTTGCAGTTTTAAAGGTGATGGGCTCACCCTCTGTCACGTGTGCATTGCTAAATGCTAATGTTAGGGATATCTCTGACCAACCCATTTGGAATAAAGGTCGTGCCGTTACTACTAGTGTCTTTAGTTCCTTTTTATATCTAGTCGATTTTGTTGATTTTTGAATACTTATATTATTAATGTTTGTATGGCTTCTATTCAATTTAAGAGCTATGCTCTTGTCAGTGGAGTAATGACCACGTCTCTCTACTTTCCGCCCTCGTTTTAAACTCTTTTACACGACACTCTTTCTTTCTTTTTTTTTTCTTTTACTTGGTCAAAGTAATTACGCCTAGGTCTTGTATAGCTTAATCAATCAATAATGTTTTATTTTCATCGGTAAAATTTACACTAGATAATTGATCCACCAAAAATTTAGCAAAATAACCGACTTCAGTAAGGTTCCAATATCTACCAACCTGGTGATAAACCCTATCAAACAAAAAATAATCATCAAAATAACGAAAATAGGGGTAAATATGAAACCACACTGGAAGCATGTCCTATTAAATAAAAAAAGAATTTTCCAAATCGGTTTAAAAATGACCGAGTTCCGATTTAACAAATTGTGTTGGTAGCCATCTCTGATCTTCTCCGTCACATCCACTTCAACAAATGATACTCTCTGAATGCAAATTCTCGACTCGTTGGTGTCGATACCAAAATAGCTGTATGTGTGCCTGTAATATGTGAGGAGTTCCCTCAATTCCTCATAGATCCCATCATCAGAACAAGATTACGATGAACATGGAAACACCCTAGAAGTATGTGCCATTATATAAAAGAATTTTCTGTATCGGTTTATAAATCAATTGTGTTTTATAAATTTGTTGTTTCATGTACATACTTAATTTATTTAAGTAAGATATCAATACATTATACATACATACATACACATATAATTACACTTAAAAATATCACCCGCCTGCCTTGGGCAGTCGAGTAAAAATACAACCGAATTGATAACCAACCTCCTTTTTGTAGCCGTTTAAAAATAGTCAGTTTTTGAAGCTACCACGCGGTCGGAATTACCAGTTCTTGTTTGAGAAGAAGGCCGAAAGTTCTTTTTTTATACGTCCGATTTATTGTACTTAATATAGGTATAGCTTGATCTGAGACATATCACTGGGATCAAAAACCAAACATATAAATCGAAGTTAAAAAGTCTGTTGAAGTCACGTCGCTCATAATTTCTTGGGATTAAATTAGATAGGTACATTTCTTTAAAGTGTTCAAAAGTCTTCCTGAACTTTCAAGATAACAATTCAGATATTTTTAAATCAAAGTTATTATAATGATGACGGTTCCTATCACTTGGAATATTGATGGTCTTCCGAACTTTAAATTGAAATCAATTTCCTCCCTGTCAATATATAATTAATTTCTTACACTGAGGTTTATTTGAGTCATAAAGAATTATGACTTTGTGCGTCGGGTGTTAGAAAACACCCGACGCACAAACCAGGATGTTATAAGTTGAAAATTTCTAGTTGTGTTATATATCTGTCTCTGGCATACTAGTGCTAAAACGGCTGAACAAATTTGTAAACGGTTTCTCGAAAAATGGACGTTTGCCAGATAATTCATAGCCTTGTTTGATGGAAATTGGTTCAGGCGTTTCGAACATATTTGACGACCCGTTTGGTGTAATGGTTAGCAACTCTGACGACTATACCAAAAGGTTGCGGGTTCGAATCCCGCTAGGGGCATATGTTTGTGTGATGAATACGGACATGTGTACCCGAGTTATGGATGTTTCATTTATAATAAGTATTTATTTACAAAAAAAAAAATGTATTTATGTATTATATCAACCATCTGGTACCCACAACACAAGCATATAGTTGCTTACTGTGGAACTAGATGGCGCTGTGTGTATGTCTAAGGATATTTATTTATTTATTTATTTATATTTAACGTTTAACGCAGCTGCTTTGTGTACCCAAAATATATTATTATTATTATTTCGTCCGGGTTTTTTTAATTTTGAATTTATGTTTCAAATATATAAACTTTACAGGTATTGAGTGGTATGATGACGTAAAAGTTTACAATAGCTCTAAATCATATAGAGATTGTATCAAATTATTATGAATAATAAGGAAAGAAGGAAATTTTCAGTACCATTATGGACGAAATTCAGTGATTGAGGGACTTTTTTTTTATGCATAACGGGTTAGCACTTGACCTCAATCACACCGGATGTTAAGCGAAGATGAGGCCGAAGGTGGAAACGTACTGACCCGGAAACCTCATCTTATTGAGGGGACTGAAAATTTTTATTAGGTGCGCGAATTTAGTACTGTTTACAAGCGCTCAAAAAACTGAAAAGAACATTCTTCGTTGTAATCAACCTTGTCCTTTTAAACTATATCTTCGGAATTACGAGTATTATCAAGGTACTCGTATATAGTCGACACTTGTAGCAAATCCAATTTCAATACTACTACGGTAACAGTGTACATATTCCAACCGGTATGCTAAATGCAATGAAAGATCGATAAATACATAAAAAATTAACACACAAAAACACTAGTGTGGACGAGTGCGAATGACGAATTCACACGAGCGCAATGAACCTGCTCCGGTAGCGTCGGAAAATGTTTCAGAATTATTTATATCAATCTCGGACTCACTGCCAATGAAACTAGACTATTAATACATTTTCTGCTACGAATGAAGGGGAGAAAATGTGTATATACGAATACAGCTATGTATCTAAACTAATAATGTGTAATGTTAATATTAAATGTAAATTATATTGTCTTTTCTTACCTATCATAATCACGGAGAAAACGTGTTCCAGACTTTCCGTGCTTTAAATTTTACTACTTTAAATTCTTTTTTTACTTTTTTAAGAATTCCTCGTTTCGTTTTCTTTTTCATTGTGTATACATTATATCAGGCATCTTATGTCGAAATAAAATATTATATAATGAAAGAAATTATACTATTATCTGATATAGCTTAAACCAAACTTTAAAGATTGAACTCCAAACAACGCATTTCAATAATACAATACAATACAAATACACTTTATAGCACAAAAGGAAAATATACATTTTACAAATCACAATAGTGTAATGTGCATCACAAAATATGGGACCAAAATATCTATAGGATGCCCCGAGAGAGATTACTTCGTATCACCCGCTGATGTGTCACTATCCAACCTCTTTGTAGATTCTGTTCTCCTGGTGCTTCTAATAATTTAGGTGCATTATAAACAAAATACATTTGCAAAGAACACGAATATTGAATTTGCACAGATTCTTTGCCTTTATTTCTTTTTAAATTCACATAGTGCTCTCTAATTGTCGTTTAAAAATAATCCGAAGTACATAATAAATAAATTCTTTAAAATTATCAGTCATGGATAAATCGTTCCAAATTGATATGTAATGGAATTTAAATACTTCTTGGCGTTTCATGGATTCCAAATTCAAAATCACTCTTATTTCTTCAAATTAGCTCTCCTAGAATACTAATATCTGTCTTTTGTTTGCATTATATAATGGCAACATTTATATATTATAATATTTTTGAGATAAATATTATTACGGTACCTACTTATACAGGGCGTCCCAAAGTTATGGGACATGAAGGGGAAGTACCTTAAATATCGTAGATAGTGAATTTTGCTCAAAGAAGACTTTATGTTATTTTTAAAAGTTAGTAATTCTGCATTCATAGATTTTCTAAAAATTATTTGCTTCGGCTGGGAATCGAACCGACTCAAATGTGAAAAAAAAAAACCCTACTTTTATGATGCCAATCGAAAGAATAGCTAAAAAATAATAACTCTGCCTAAGTAACATAGTATTTTAAAAGAAAGGAACAACGTGAAATTAATCATTTTAATCAAATAAAAAACATACATGAAACTGCCGTAGTCAATTAAGTAGGTATTTTTTTGTAAATTAATTAATTAAATGCTCAAAATGTGATCCCTCTTGTCTTACGCAAATCGCCAATCTTTTAATGAGCCCGCTGCCTGTTGATTTTCTAATCATTTTATGGTGAACACTCGATGTGATATGGCACAATTCTGTTTGCAACTCGCCTACGTTCTCGTATCGCTTTTTGTATAGCATATCTTTCACGTATCCCCAAAAGAAGAAATCTAATGGTGTGAGGTCCGGGGATCTGGCCGGCCATCTAATCGGTCCATTTGTACCAATCCATGTAGGAAAACATTCATTTAGAAAATCTGCTGCTCTCCGACTATTATGAGCCGGAGCTCCATCTTGTTGGAAAATTAAGTTTTCTTGCTCCGCCGCGGAATGGTTTCTTATCTTATCCCTTAAAATTTGAAGTATTCCTAAATACTTTTCTGTGTTCAAGGTTCCTTGGTAAAAATGGATTAAGAAAACCCGGTTTTTTAAAAGTCCGCACCAACAGTTGAGTGAAAAACGCACTTGGTTATTAGTTTCAGTCACTCGTAGGGGATTTTCTTTAGACCAAATACGATTATTGTTGCGGTTATACATACCGTTATTGCTAAAGTTAGATTCGTCTGTCCAAATAATATTATCCAAAAAATTTGGATCTTCGAGCAATCGTGCCTGGATATCAAGACAGAAATTTTTTCTCCTTTCTGTATCGCCCGGAAGTAATTTTTGAACCAATCGTCCTTCAACATAACTCTTAAAACCGTGTTTTTTTAATACACGGTGTATTTTACTTTTTGAAACTCCAATTTCATGTTCTCCTTCTCTCACCGATGCTTTCGGAAAAGCCGAAAAGTAAATTAAAATACCAAGTTCTTCGTCGTTGATCGTATGGTTTTCTTGCTGTGGTTCTCTTGGGCGTTTATCGAAACGTCCCAGAGTTTTCAAATTGTTCACAAGCCTTTTCAAAACTTTACGAGACGGTATTTGTCTATCAGGATATTTTACGCCATACCACCGCAAACTTCTAGAGATATCTTTATCGTTCAAAAAATATGCTTCCATTAGATCAAAACTTACTTGATATGCCATGTTCGCAATAAATTAACACAATAACACTTGTGTAAGTGAATTGAGACTAAACAGATCAATATCCGAAAAACAAACGCTCGCACATACTGTTCCATTTTCAAATTTAAGAACAACATTTAAAAATATCACTTCTTTTTACAATATCTTAAAAAGTATGCATTCAAACAAACGCTGTCATAAACTGTTCCATTTTCAAATTATAAATTATTTATTTTTGTTTTTAATTTGCCTTCTGTCTAGCTTACAGAGGACGTATTGAAATACAAGTTTTATCATTTCATCTACACGTGCACTTATAATAAGGAAAACTATGTTAGTACCTATTTTATGAAGTGGGTACTTATTTACGAATAATCAATGCTATCTTTGGAATGATAATATCGCTACTTTTCGAACGTCGTCGGCAATAAATAACTTTCTTGAAATTTGACTCAATCATTTTATGTTGTTCCTTTCTTTTAAAATACTATGTTACTTAGGCAGAGTTATTATTTTTTAGCTATTCTTTCGATTGGCATCATAAAAGTAGGGTGTTTTTTTTTTCACATTTAAGTCGGTTCGATTCCCAGCCGAAGCAAGTAATTTTTAGAAAATCTATGAATGCAGAATTACTAACTTTTAAAAATAACATAAAGTCTTCTTTGAGCAAAATTCACTATCTACGATATTTAAGGTACTTCCCCTTCATGTCCCATAACTTTGGGACGCCCTGTATATTGTCCGTCATTTAAAGAAAAGGTTTCAGAAAACATTATTAATTTTAAAAATGTATCACTGTCCGTGAAAAAAATAAGAAAGAAACAAAGCGCGTTTCACAATTGCGAGAGATAAATTCGTAGCAGGCGGTCGTCTCATTTACATCGAGAACACTTTACGTTCTCTCCTCTCTGACCGTTGCGCGTCGCACGACGTTTCCAACCTCCCAGGAGTCACCATTTGCATTCTATACCAATTACTTTTTACAAGTTCACTAATTTTGTCTGTAGAGATAAATTACGGGAACGTCGTCCTGTCGTTTAGACTGTTCGCACGCTAAATTGACCGAGTATTTGTTTTTCCGCGCCCTACTATTGGTAGGTCCATTACCAAGATTGGTTCGTGTTTGCCAATTAAAGTGATGTGAAACGATGTTGGAACTAGTAGGTGTGTGATGTCGATAAAGAGGTGAATGGCGAGTCTAACTCGGATGAATTCGGCAAATTCCGGAATGTATTCTCATGCGACATTCGATTTTTAAATACGGAAACCTAGGACCGACTAAGCTACGAATCTGCCCTTTGGACTACTCCTCCTTCAAAGAGTTGGCAATACTTTTGGTTAATGTATTGGGTGATTAGAGGGCTAGCAGCTACTTGGGCCAGTGCATAAGTCTGGCGATATAACGTGGTAACGCCGCGAACTTTATGGGCGCCTGGTACAAGTGATCTACTTATAAGGTGAACATTATATCCCAGGGCCTTTTTTCTTTTTATAGTATATTTTGTGTTAATCTTTTAACTGCCAACAAATTGAGTACTTTTTCATGAAATAATATCATCTCTTTTCAAATTGTGAACAACGAGTGTATAAATAATTCAAACTCTTCAGAAATACTATTCAATGGTGTGTTGAATTATAATCTACAATTTGCACTTTCCTATCAATTTTGCAGAACTTCACTTACGAGGTATGTTTGTTTCCTAAATTGCCACAAAAACAAAGTCTAATGTGTAAGTGTAATACTGTTAGAGTGACTAAGTTTTGGTCCAATAAAATTTGAAATTTGCCTCGACACGAAAAGAAGAAGAAATGTAATTCTGCAATGCGTTTATATATAATTTGAACCATTTACATTCACAACTACCAAGCACTTTTTTTGTGGAATATAGGACTTCTCTTATTCCTTTACTTAACTATTGGGTAATAAATCATATAGCAATAACAGAGGTGCTTTCCTTCCCGAGGGTTGTCGCGACGTTTTACACTTCGGTATTTATTAATAAGTTTGTTTGATAAGGATTCGAGGCCTGGCCCTCGGAGTGCGCTAAGAGTTCCGGGGAACTTCGGGCAAAGTGGATACTTACTGAGGTTAATGCTTTTCGAGATCGAAAATACTCTCTTAATTTTTGTACATTTTAAATTACGCCAACTTCAGAAAATCTTCTTTTACTTACTTTCGGTAAGATTTATCTACTCTTATAACGTCGCGTCAAAAGTTGGTTGATTAACTATTGAATTCCATACACAGAGAAAAGTTTACATTAACTTATGTGAGTCTACAATTTCCGAACGGTATTACGATTGTAAATGTTATAAATTATACATGCTACATAATAGTAGTGTAGTAATTATGCAGCTACGAAGTAAAGAGGTTCATTTTCACATTATTACAATACGAGTGCTATTAGGTGAGTTTCATAATAAACTGCACGAGTGTTTAATTTTTCAATGATCATATAATAATTTTATAAAAAAACAACAATAACAAATCACATTATACTCAAGTTTGCTGAGTTAATTGCAGCACTATTTTCATGAGAATACACTATCACAGTAATGTTTTGTACCGGCCTCATATAACTAAAAGTATACCAGGAGCATAGAACCTGTAGTATGGCAACACGTACTTTAATTCTCCCTGGAAAAAATGTGCCATTTAGGTGATCTACAACGACGTGAAAGCGAGAAACAAACATACTTTATTTATAATATTACTATGATATAAATTTTAATGACTGTGTTTGCATTAACTACTACTATTTTGCAAATAAGCCTCTCCGAAGGTCCACCGCAGATTTGGTTTTACAATCCAGTCGCTTCCAGCCGCTCGACGCAGATTTACGCTTTATCCAACTGGAGGGCGTCGTTCCAACTATGTTTGTCTAGTCGTGGTTACAATTCTAGACCTCGCTATCGGTTCTGTGACGTGTTTATAATGGAACTCATGTATATGAGTTCCATTATATTGTGGTGTCTATATTCTGCAGTAAGCGCAAAAAAGGGTGATGGGTTTACATGAGCGAAGAGTCTGTCTGACACGTCTTCAAAACGTCAGGCGCGAAGTAAGAGAATATCTACTTTGATGGAGACAGGTTGTTAAAATGGTTAAACCAAATGCCCTTTTGTAAAGTTTCTAATATCAATCTCATTTTTTGTTGAACTGCTGGTGATTTCTTTTCTAATTAACATCGATACATGTTTGTATCAATTTAAATTTAAAATATGATGTATTCGTAATTTCGAATGTTTCTTGTAAATTGATTTCAAACTCGCAAATATATGGCTTTCAACATTTCACAAGGATGTTACCTAATATGTTTATTTATTACGATCTCTTTCAATTCGGTTTCTTTACCTCACCAAAGCTTTACTCTAGCTCTCGTCTGACCTCGTTCGTTTTATGGCTAACGAAAATAGACGCCAGCGGAGCGTTTCATTTCTCAGCCTTAGTAGTTCTACCGTATTTTTACCGCATTAGGATCGAGTAATTAATACGAAAAACGAAACTTGTATTCCTACGTTAGTTTCGCTCGGATCACCTACGACAGCATAAGTAATATGAACTTTCCCATCAACTCGTGTTCAGAGGCTCTTATTGAAAAACTTGGCGAGGGAAGTCTTGTTGTTTCTAGGTCAGTGGATCGTGGCCCGCAACTTTCGGAACGACAAACTTCGCCTTTGTGATTTAGATCGACGGTAGTTGACTCTTTGCCACTTAAAACTAGGAAATTATTTTAGCCTGACGTTTGTCGCGACTTAAGAACAAAAGTTTCCTGTGCGTCGTCATATTAACAAATCACTTGTCGAAGAAATTTTGCTTCAAATTCGTATGATCTTGATCGTGATGATCAAAGAATATTTTTGTGGGAGGTTGGTGATTTGTAGAAGGGTTTAGGGCTCGTGTTATTTATTCCATACAAATTTTCAAATCCAAAACATTCGAAATGAGTAAATCGTTTCCATTGAAACTTACTATACTTACTATTACTCATAAGCAGGATACCTAAGCAAGATTTAGTACTGGAATAAATATATTCTACTAATCCCAAATTCTTCTTCTTTGGACTATGGACATAACAACCCCCTTTAAACATGTAACGCAACATATACTACTACCCACTCCTAGACTTGAAAAATGTGAAGAGCGCTGTTTGCGAAAACATCGAGAAATTGCTCACTTTTATTTCTGCGGCTCATTAGTCTCGTGTTGGTATGCTACAGTTATGAAAATTATTAAGCATAAAAGTATTAATGTATCGGTAAGTATGAAAGGTTACAGCGACTCCATTTGAATGTCGCCATATGTTATCGATAAGTAGTCTGCAGGTGTTTATTATAGCTTGTCATTTAGTCGATTGTAGATGGAAGCAAACATTTAAAAAATATTAATGGCATTCACCTATATTCATCTCTAATGCCTTGGCCCGGTCTCGACCATCATACTAAATATGACAGAATTTCTTTAAAAGAAAATTATTCATATTGCACTTCTATGGAGTAGGTGATCTGTGCCTCTGTCGATATATGTATCATGGATCTAACGGAATTTGGTCAACGTACAACTACTATGTGAAAACTATCCCATTATAGCTTCGTTACGGGAGAACTTCGTTGGATTGATCATCTGGGTCTAAAGGAATATTTTGGTGATACAATTATTACAATTATAAATCATTCCATTCCTTGAACTTGCAATTCAAATGCAAATAATAAACAAATTAAAGTAGCTTAATCATTTAAGCCGTCCATTTTGCATTGAGGAAGTTTCAAGACAGTTATAATTGCTTTCGACCTATCTGATGGCTTTCGTCGAGTCATTGTTTAGCTGAAATCCGAGGATAAGATGCTTTTATCAAGCAATGTTAGATGGTGAGGTAGGTATGCTGATTATATTTAAAATCTTTGATTGCTCTACATGCAGCGATTGAATAATAAATAATAAAAAATAAACATAGTGGTCAGAGTTGCTAACCACTACACTAAACAGGTCGTCGTTGAAGGAGTGTTTGTTGTTGAAATTATTTATCCTACTTTATTTCGTAACGTTAAGGCGTTGGAATTTGGTACAAGAGCATACAATGTGAGCCTCCCCATGTACTTTGGTTTGCAATATCTAAGCTAAGAAGACAACAAGTGGTAATCCCCCATAGGTTGCGCTCCGCACACTATCCAACAAATTCATTTGCTTATCTGATACGAAAGGTAATGTACCTTGGTTTGCAATATCTAAGTTAAGCAGACAACGAGTGTTAATCGCCCATAGGTTGCGCTCCGCACACTATCCAACAAATTAATTTGCTTATCTGATAAAGTTAATGTACCTTGGTTTGCAATATCTAAGCTAAGCAGACAACAACTGGTAATCGCCCATAGGTTCCGCTTCGCACACTATCCAACAAATTCATTTGCTTATCTGATGCGAAAGGTAGGCTCCCCCAATTGCAATGAATGTAATAAAATTGATGATTTGCAGCACATTTTGATGGATTGTGTCATTAGGGTTGTTGGGATGTACCATAATATGTACATTGTTTGTTCCAAATTCAGGGTCAGCACAGACACTGTTCTCTACATTTGGTAAAGAGGCGTGAAATTAACCGCCTCAGTGGCTCAATGTAAACAACATTGAGTTTACGATTCGGAGGTCACGGGTTCGATCCCCAGCGGGATACATGTATAAGTACTCGGTTTGGTTGGTGGTAAGGGCATTTTAAATGTCCGCCTGGCTGGCTACCACCATCTTATCTAAATCTGTTGTCTCTCTAAAAATGTCTGTCTATCTAAAAATGTTAATAGCATTGTTGTGTTCCGGTTGTCAGAGATAAGATAGCCAGTCCCCCAAATGTGTTGGAGTTTCCCGGTCAGTACGCTTCCACCTTCGACCTCATCTTCACTTAACATCAGGTGTGATCGAGGTCAAGTACCAATCCGTTGTGCATAGAAAAAAAATAAGGATATGATGGGATTGGCATCGTCACTCTGTGTACAAAAATCCTTAAAATAAAAATAAAAAAGAGGTTGAATACGAATAAATGTGTTGACATCGAAAGGCGACAACTTTTGTCATCCAGAACGTCACGATTTTCAGTATTCAAAGGTCGACACAAAAAGTCAACAACAATTTGATCATGAACAGATTGTCAATTTTTAACCCGAGATGCAAAAAGAGGGGTATTATAAGTTTGAAGCCTATGTCTGTCTGTCCATTTGTGTGTCTGTTTATGGCATTGTAGTGCCACAACAGTTGGACAAATTTTAAAATTGTTTTTTACTTTCGAAAGCTGATGTTTACGAGATGGCTCTTAGTCATGTTTGATGGCAATAAGTCCAACCGTTGCGAAGATATTTAACTTTTAACACCGTTGCTTTGTATATAGATGATATTGTAACGTTCATAGTTTCTTAGGGGTTTTCGAATTTTCAATTCATGTTACATGTTAACTTTTAAGTTTCGTAGTAAGTTTTTGAATAAGATGACAAATTTTATGATGTAGGCACCGCTCAACCCTAAAGGGCTCTTAAGCGTATCTTCGTATCATATCAATATATTTCGAGGGCAGGCATAACGCAATATATTTGCAATGTATTTACTCGTCGTTTAGTGTGGAGTTTAAATATACTATATACTCATCATATACAACTACACCAACCGCGAGCGGCTGGCGGCCTGCATCCTGCTCAGGGGTTTTCTAGATTTTCAATTTATGTTATTCAACTTTAATTTACCGCATTCGCCAGACTGATACCTACATACGAGTAGGTTTGCGTAACATTTAACAGCTATATTATAACCCTATTGAGTTGAGTACCTACGATGCTATCGAAAAAATAATACGGCCCAATTATAACGTTTATTAACTATCTGCAAATGAATTTAAAATGGAGGTTATGCGTTTGACGCGTACCTATATGTACTCATAGGTACCTATTTCTTTTTAATATTGACTCACCGTGGTGTGGTTTCAAATTTAAAAAAATCTTTATTTTGTAAGTATACCATAATATCCGAACAGCCAAGGCATGGAACTCCCTTCCGGTGACAGTCTTTCCTGAATCCTACAACCTTGGGATCTTTAAGAGCAGAGTGAATAGGCATTTACTGGGATCGCGTGCTTCATCGGCGACCACATCGTCACTTTCCATCAGGTGAGATTGTAGTCAAACGCGAATCCAATCAATCATAAAAAAAATCTGAAATCTGAAGAAAACACAATTACCGCTAATTTACAAAGCTGACTCCTCAGAGAAGAATGAGCAAGAAACTCAAACTTGCTCTTTTTGTTGTTACTTTTGCATTTTATGATACCATAAAACAAAGAAAAAAATAATAGTGAATATCGCTGAGCCATGCAACTGGCACAGGACCGTAGAGTTAGGTGTAAAGGAGAAGAGGCCTATACCCAGCAGTGGGTGGATTTGGGCTGAGATTGATTGATCATTGAGCTTCTACCACAGTCTATGCTTGCTTATCATCCAAATAGTCCGAAATTTTATAATAACCCTTTCGAAATTTGCTATTTAAATAAATTAAAAACTGCCATAAAACGGAAACTGCAGGTAGTTTCCGTTTTATGGCAGTTTTTAATTTATTTAAATAGCAAATTTCGAATACCCCTATTATACTCTTAATCGGATAACACACTCCGGAAATAGAGAACGGAACCACTAACTGGTTTATTTTGCCAATTTTAATGGATTACTTATTAAAGGTTCAGGCTTCACTCTGCTTTCGATGTCTGGATTGTACTGTTTGTGACAAACATTCTATTGGGTACAGTATTTATAGGAATGATATAGATTCGTTACGATATCTTAGATGTAGGCACTCGATAATACAGTCATATAGTAGTAACAACTGGGGCGGCGTAATATTTTACGACACGGAAGTTTTACGCTTCGCATAAACGAACAATGTGCGAATAAAACAGAAAAGAGGGCTTGTAAAGAAGAAAAATATGCTTTTAGAATCGTGAGGCTGGAGCTCACGCGCCTCCTGGGTCACGTTTAATAAAGATCGGTAATTTGTTTTTATGATTTTTTGGCGCGCATTCCTACACACGAGTCTGTTTCTGCGTAGATTGTAAAAGGAGGTAATTAAGGCAGATCTTAGTTACGCCGATTATCACGCAAGAAAATGATAATAGCGGTCACCCATGCAATGACTGACCACAACTTCGTTTTTTTTATGCACAACGGGTTAGCACTTGACCTCAATCACACCTGATGTAAGTGAAGATGAGGGCGAAGGTGGAAACGTACTGACCCGGAAACCCCATCTTATTTGGGGAACTGGCTATCTTATCTCTGACAACCGGAACACAACAATGCTATTAATATTGCTGTTTTTTTTTAGATAAGATGGTGGTAGTTAGCCAGGCGGACATTACCACCAACCAAACCGAGTACTAAACATGTACCCCGCTGTGAATCGAAATTTTCTATTCGTTTTTTCAAGTTTTTAAAAAAAGGAATAGCAAATCCGAGCTACGAGTGCTTCAAGAAGCTCTATTGTTTTTCTGATGTTTCTTTGTTAATTAAGAATTTTTGTACAGATTTTGGCCCTTATTAGATATTGAAATAATATCAAGTTGGTCAAATGTTTATATGATTGCTTATTTTTTATATGTCCATAGTCTAGATCAAATAAAGATTGTGCCATTTGGAGAGCTCGTTAGATTTTAGCGAAGCCAAGATCTTTCTAAATCAGAAATCTCGCGAGAACACGCGAGATTAGTGTAGCTACCTACCTATATGATTGTTTACACATAAATAGAACATTTAATAGAAAAATAATTAGATTTTCTTTTGTATTTTTAATCATTTAATTTGTAACAACTTTTATTAATCAGTCTCTTTTTTTTCTGTGAAAATTAAAGAATTTAATAAAAACTATTCCTCAATTTTTTTGAAATAGCTTCGTAAAAAGCATAAAATATCTAATGTGTAGTCCGACAGACGGCTTTTGATTTTGCAGGATAAATAACACATGTAGGTATTCTTGGTATCTTGTTTGATTTTCGGCCTAGATTAATCTCGGTAAATATGCCCGAGATCTCGTTCTTGCTATCCCTAACGCTTATATACGTCAAAAGTTTGGCTCTATAAGAAGGTTTGTTGGTCGAAAGTTTAGAATTCCGGCAGTTTTAATACTGCGGGTTTTTATGTTTCACCCTTTGACTAAGTTTTGTAAGAAAAATTTTCGTGTACTGTTCATAATATAACCTAAATAATTTTCAGATACAATTTGTTGTAATACCTGCATACTATCTACTTTTTTGTTTTTTTTTTATTACGCGTACGGCGACACGGTTATGTGGGACTTCGTTCGGGGGATCCGTAGGGGGCATTCTATCTACCTACCTTACGAGTTTGACGAATTAAAAAAAATATTTACAACAATGTTTCATTTGATCTAATCGAATCGAAATCTTTCGTATTCCCAAATTAGATTGAAACATGATTGATATAAAAATGTCTTTAAACGTAGGAATAAAATTTTATGATAATTTTCGTTTGTCGCCCCAGTTCCGAGGTGTTAAATCAATTTCTCCATCGACTCCTCGGCTGCGGAAAGCTACGGGAAACAAATTTCCTGTCCGATAAACAGGCGATTTTTCTTTATTCTCATCCATGCTATTTTTATCCAAATTATTACTGGTTAAAATTTACATCTGTATTTGATGAAATTCACTATGAATAATTAATTATCATTTTATAGTACAGGTTGTCTCGTAAGTTGACGATAGTTTTGTATGGCGGTGTAGGTCATACCTACTCTTCCAGAACAAAATCTTAAAATTGTTTTATTAATTTTATGTTATTTTCTTGAAATAATAAAAGTAAAAAGTAAGAATCATTACAAAGACATCTTTTAGCACATCGATTTTTACAATTTAAATTGTATCAATTGTAAAATGTATCAAAGCAACAAAAAAAAAATAAAAAAATAACAGTAATTAAGGTATTTTTAAAGATCGTGGGCAGTTATGGTGTAGCATATTCTTTTTACGCCGCAGAGGGTAAAGTTATTTTCTGAAAATTTATATTCAAAATTTATGTATACATATGTATTGCTTTTACGTTACGCCAATGAACTTTGTATTTAGTTTGGTATGCATTGTTAGCAGCACTATTTAGCAATATTTACCAAAAATAATAAATGAGAAATGCCTTAATTTGCAGAAATGGCAACTTAAAAACTGATGAAACTAAAACTTTTCGCAAAATCCAAATTATAATAATATATTAATATTTTTTTTCTAGCAAATTTGGTCATATGGTAGGTCATTCGGTCATCTACGATTATAATCGCTGAAAGGATTATCGTCAATAATTTAATAATACGAGTAAATTGTCAATTAAAATTCAGTCTTCTTCTTTTCGTGTCGAGGCAAGTCTCAAATTTTATTGGACCAAAACTTAGCCACTCTAACCGCACTGTCCGTGACGTTAAGGAGGTCGTCAAAGGTGCAGCTGTCAGGACACGCGGGGCAAGACAATACGTGATCCATTGTCTGTGGGGAGACTCCGCACTCGCATCGATCACTCCCGCCATCGGAGAAGCCCCACCTGCACAGATTATCTTTGCTGCGGCCAACCTGAGTTTCAGAACCTGAATTTCAGAACCTGAAATTCAGTAAAAGAACTTAAGTAAGATGTTAATCAATATCTACATAAAATAATACTCATGTAGATAAATGAAATATGTGCATTGCATATTGAACGAAATATAATTACAATAATCAATCATGCTGCCATAGTCGTCTTATAAGCCATTTAGTTTTGTGTTTTTAAAAAACTTAATCTCACCTCACCCATGGTAAGGGATATAATAATAGGTATTGGTCAGTATTTATTTGGGATTGCTATCACTCCTTAAGCCCTATAAAACGACAATGCTACTTAATGTAACAGTTAAAGGAAAATTAGGGCAAAGCCCTTGACCGGTGCCCGGTGGTTAAGTGCGATTTTCCTAATCTACCCCCGCAGGCCTTCCGAGAAGTAACCTAAATCAGACAAGGTAGCTCAAGGTGATGGAAAGTATTAAATCACACAAAGAACAGGTATTATCGTAAAACATCTCGAAAGTTTAAACGAAAATACCAAACTTTATTTTTAAGGTACGCGCTGGATCACTGTGAAGGTGGACTTTTGCCCTCCAGTCGGACTTTTATATGTTGAATAGTGATGAAGTGATGTAGGATAATTTCTGCCTGTTTTATTACTAAACGTCCAAATTTAACATTAAAAATTTTTTTTGAGTAAAAAGTTATTTCCCCTTCATACGCATCCGAAATTTTGTAGAAACATTTTATAGTACGAGTCCATTAGTCACTAGTCGATCTTTAAATGACGAAATACAGGGAAACATAGATGCATTCAGAATAGTCAGTAAATTAACTGCTTGGAACAGTAAGTAAGCCAACCTGGAAGACATTTTTTCTATGGACACGAGGCCTGTATGGCAATTACGGTCCAAGCAATGTTTTTATCACAAATAAAACAAATGAAATACACACAAATATTGATTTTGCAAAGACTCCCGCTTTTTAACCGCATTTACTTTTTTAAATTCACATGAAATTATCTTCATCTTTAGTTTGTAACTGTTACTGGCATTGATAGTTCCAAATTCAAATAATAAGCTATGATAAAATTTGTTGATTCCAAATTCAAAGAGGCTTAAAAATTTTGCTCTCGTCTAAGATGCTTTTTATAACGTGTTGTCTTCGGATTTTGAGTATATTTACAATATTTCGTAGCATTTTGAGAAAAATATCTTTATTACGTAAATGTAAGCAAAAGCATTTTGTAGATATAAATATTGCACGAGATATACGGATTGCCTTGATTTGTCGCTTTAAATCTGAATCGCTTGCAAATAGCTTGAATTGTGAAAAATGGCGCACAAACGTGGACAAAAGTACCTACAACGTCTTTCATATTTCATTAAACACATTTGTGAAAGCTGTTATTTTATTTATTTTTTAAAGGCAGACATTCAAAAGAAATATCGAGTTTCTGTAAAAAATACATAAGACATACAAAACGCCACGACCTTTATCCCAAATGGCTGGGTCAGAGATATCACAAACATAATAGTTTAATGGTTGAAACAGCATCCACGGTCCACCTTACGAAATATACAGAAATGCAGCAAAAGGCTATTATAAAATCACTGACTATTTGAATGATAAGCAAGCATGGATATAGCTGTCTAATTATCCAATCACAAATTGAAACCTATAATCTGTTTAAAAGAGCAACCCTAGAGTTTCTTGCTCGTTCTTCTCTGGGGAGTAAGCTTCGTGAATGGGCCGTAAATTTAAATGTAATATTAATAGTGACGTTTTCAAGTGATAATTTTATCCTATTAAATAATATATTTTGATTTTATTTGCACACCTGACGGGGGCCCATCGCCGGCCGTTAAAACGTGCTAATCTATAAATGTTTTGTTGGTGGAAAGTTGCTAAGTCGCCTTTTACGGGTTGGTTCTATTCTTTTTACCCGACAGCCCCAAAAAGGAGGGTAATGTTTTACGAGTGTACGTATGTTACGTATGTTACTCCTAGCCTAAACGACTCGACCGATTGTGAAGTGCGAGGTGTCATTCGATTCGTCTTGATCTTCATATCATAATAGGATACATTTTATGGAAAAAAAAATTCAACATGGCGCCTGCAAAATACAAAATATGCTGTCGGGTTTTTTGATTTTTAAATACTTATTACGTACCGAAACTACACAGCTAGTGCTTATACATCAGTAAAAAATGTTACTTATAAAATTAAAGGAGACGTGTCCTGTGTTACCACGGGCAGTGACCCCAATCTTTCGCATAGGAAATATTTTTACCAGTACACAACTGAGGTTTTACTGCGTGCTGAGTGATAAAAAGGAAATTAACCATGGCTAAGCAAGTTTAAACAAATTAGTACGTTTAATTATGCTACGTCAAGCTGCGTCTGAGGGATAATTGCTTTGACCCATTTTCTCTCATATTATGTGTGTAACAGAGACAGAATGTGTCCAGGAAAAGTGGATAATCAACCAGTAGGATAAGGAAAAGGTGCGTTTTTATTATTTGTTTCATTTTGACATGTCGAGAAATCAGCATCTTCATTTCGGTAACATAATATTCAACCGACTCCTAAAAACGTGGAAGGACTATGTACGTCGGTGTGTATTTTTTATGTACCTATGTTCACCCTTACTTTCGACAATTGTTTTGCCAATTTTGGCGATTTAGATAGATAGATAAAGCCTTTCTTTGTTCCTACAGTCACACACATACCATTGGCCTTTATTTAGCAATTTCAATCCCAAAACCTATTATTTAGGTTGCTCTATATTTTTTTAATACCTAAATGCTATAATATAGGAGTAACTACTTAGTGATTGCTTAAATTTAATAAATATTTTCCGTAGAAATTTAAAGTTGCCTCACCAACAGAAGGCAAACTTGTTATATTCTGTCGACGAAGTATTCTCACTTTATAGTCAATTTGTAGTAAATTGATAGTTTCCGTCTCGTCTTCCTTGAGCGAGGTAGCGTTTACACCTGGGCCATGGGGAATGACAATATTATGCCTACTCTAAACAAAATCGCTCAAATTCACAATATAACCGCCTCCGTGGCTCAATGTAAACAACATTGGGTTTACGTTTCGGAGGTCGCGGGTTCGATCCCCAGCAGGGTACATATTTAGTACTCGGTTTGGTTGGTGGTAGGGCATATTAAATGTCCGCCTAGCTAGCTACCACCATCTTATCTAAATCAGCCGCCAAACAGCAATGTTAATAGCATTGTTGTGTTCCGGTTGTCAGAGATTAGATAGCCAGTCTCCCCAAATAAGATGGGGTTTCCCGGTCAGTACGCTACCACCTTCGGCCTTATCTTCGCTTAACATCAGGTGTGATTGAGGTCAAGTGCTAACCCGTTGTGGATAAAAAAATATAAAAAAAAAATAACTCCTTTTATTCAATCTATACAAAATGATAAATCCCCATAATTTATCATTTTGTCTAGATTGAATAATAGAATAGAATTTTATTGAATAATGGAATAGAATAAAAGGAGTTATTTTTTTTAAAGTAAGAAAATAATTAAATAATATAAGAAAATATTATATTTTTTGGAATTTTTCTTTTTGTATATCAATGATATCTCCCAGGGAATACGATTAATGTAAACATCCATATTCTACTTCGGCCTAAGACTCGACCAAACTTTGGCTGTCACCTGAAAACATAAAAAATTCACGCACGGATCGAGTATTCTGTATTCACTGAAGGAACTTTGTTTCTGATACCGAGTTAGTACAAACAAGTTTCTCAATTAGGTACATTCCACTGTATTTATACCGGCCTAAATTATTATTTTTCTAAGAATGAACCATTCAGAGCACGATTTTCGCTTATAAATTAGATTCGATTTATTTAGTTCACTTTTACAATATTATACAGTTCCGTAAATTAATGATTTCTAAAATAAAAGTGATTGTCAAACATAAAACAATAACGTTACACATACATCTCAAAAATTATAATGTATAAATAAAGAATAAATAGATAAAACCTGTTAACATATTTTCAATAGGTATGTCGTTAGACACTTAAGATTTGTACATACATACATACATAATGTCACGCCTGTTTCCCGTAGGGGTAGGCAGAGACCACAGACTTCCACTTACTACGATCCTGACACACCTCTTCTGCTTCCTTCACTCTCATAAGGTTGTTCATACATGCTCGTCGGTTTAGGGTACTCTTGACTTGGCTCTCCTTTAAGAAGTCCCCGATTTGATCATGGTACGTTCGTCGTGGTCTTCCCCTACCAACACTACCATCCACATTCGCTTCGTATATCTCTTTCGTAAGTCTTCCTTCATTCATCCTCTCCACATGTCCAAACCATCTCAGCATACCTTTTTCAATCTTTGTCACTACGTCTTCATTCACACTGCTGCTTAAGAGTTGTAACTAAATCCGACCAACACTGACTTACCAGCTGTGTGACCAACGATCTTGTGACCTTTCACAACCCAGCACTTAAGCCATAATATGCCTAATTCTTAATATAGGATAAATTTTTCAAATGGACGTGCATAGCCAAAGCGAAGAGTTACTCAAAGGAGCCTAGGGCCCGATTTTGATAAAAATTTTTGAAAAACCAATATTCCTAGCCAGGAATCGAACCCGTTCATTTTGAAAAAAGAAAACACACGAGGGTGGTCCCAAAAGTAGCCGACCTAACCAAGAAAAATCAAAATAAATGGGATAAACTATATTTATTTCTCTACATAGCTTCCTTGTAGCTCGATACACTTTTCCCAGCGGTGCTCTATAGCTTCAATGCCACGTCTATAGTAGGAATCGTCGAACTCTTCAAAATAGCCATTAACCAAAGACTCAACCTCTATGTTGCTTGAAAATCTTTTCCCGCCGAGCCATTTTTTTAGGTTTGGGAACAGAAAATAATCTGACGGGGCCAAATCTGGTGAATAAGGTGCATGGGGAAGCAATTCAAATTTTAATTCTTTGATTTTAGCCATTGCAATGCCGGATGTGTGGACTGGAGCGTTGTCTTGATGAAACAAAACTTTTTTCTTTGACAAGTGAGACCGTTTTTTCTTTATTTCTTCACTCAGACGCTGCAATAAGTTCGCATTATACTCGCCATTAATGGTTTTTCCTTTTTGAAGATAATCTATAAAAATTATGCCACGCGCGTCCCAGAAAACTGAAGCCATGACTTTTCCTGCCGATGGAACTGTTTTTGCCTTCTTTGGAGCTGATTCTCCTCTTTCAGTCCATTGTTTTGACTGTTCCTTTGTCTCAGGTGTAAAGTGATGGACCCATGTTTCATCCATGGTGATAAATCGACGCAAAAACTCGGCTTTGTTGCTGCGAAATTTTGCTAAACATTCGACTGACACATCCTCACGACGCTGTTTTTGTTCTACTGTGAGTAATCGCGGCACCCATCTTGCGCACAGCTTTCTCATGTCCAAGTTTTCTGTTAAAATACGATGGACTGCACTTTTTGAAATGCCTACCATATCTGCTAGCTCGCGCACTTTCAGTCGACGGTCATCCAGTACCGTTTTGTGGATTTTTTTTACTATTTCTGGATTAGTCACCTCATTTGGTCGTCCACTGCGATGCTCATCTTGGCAGCTCGAGCGACCGCGCTTGAACTCTGCCACCCAATATTTTATTGTTGTAAATGAAGGAGCAGACTCCCCCAAAGTAGAATCTAGCTCCACTTTGATATTAGTTGGACTGAGACCTTTCAAATAAAAATATTGAATTACGTAACGAACACCAATTTTATCCATAGTCGAAAAATTCGATGATAACTTTCACTAAATATGCTTCAGAACAAATGCCAAATGACCTAGCGCGTTCGAATTCTAAATTTAGATTTCCTAATGTTCACGCTTCCTAAAAAGAGTATTTAATCAAATAAAAACTGCCAGTAATTAAGTAAGATCGGGTATTTATGGGACCGCCCTATATAAAATAGTATATAAAAATAAATATATTTATTGTTTTATTAATATTATTAAGGATAATTTATGATTCCACCTCACCTGGGGTAAGTTTTTTATTTATAACTAAGTATTGTTTTTTTTTTATATTATAGAAAACGGTTTTCATTTGTTTCCCACTATATGAGGCTAATTTATTTTATCAATTCTGAACATTGTTTTGTATAATAAAATATGATAATTATTTCTTGGAGGAAAAACCTACTAACAGATAGAAAATATTCATTCTATTTATTGAAAGGTTGTTTTTTTTAACGTCTGTCACTCTTGTCACTTTATAAGCATTCAAAGATTTCCAAAAAAACTTAGGTAAGACTTTTAAAAATAATTTTATATAAAAGTTGATAATGCTCGGGTAAATAAGAATCCCACCAAAAACATTCTGTAAAAAACTAGCCAAGTCTCGATGGAGCTGCTTGATTATCTCTAAAAAGTAATGGAATCTATACAAAGTCGTGCCAAGTGTAAGGTTCCTTACTGCGATTTCTTTATTATTATAGTTAATGTTGTGTGACTTGGCCGTTGAAGGGTACACAGGGGTACAAAACCAGGTGCTCCATGACACCATTGCACCAATCTGTCGCCAGAACCGCTATTAATGTTATTAATTATGTTATTAAGAATGTTCAACGGCAAACTATTAGCGATTAATCTGTGTGGCGTTTACATAACATTATTTATACGTTAGTGGCTTTATCAAGCCTACAATTGACTGGTTATTGAATCAACGTTTTCCAAGTGGCAATTTTCCATCGTCAATGCGTAGCGGTTCTGGCGACAGATTGGTGCAATGGTGTCATGGAGCACCTGGTTTTGTACCCCTGTGTACCCTTCAACGGCCAAGTCACACAACATTAACTATAATAATAAAGAAATCGCAGTAAGGAACCTTACACTTGGCACGACTTTGTATAGATTCCATTACTTTTTAGAGATAATCAAGCAGCTCCATCGAGACTTGGCTAGTTTTTTACAGAATGTTTTTGGTGGGATTTCACTTCTTTTTGTAGAAACGTGGGCATATTATATATATGCCCACGTTTCTACAAATATACTTGACACTGCAAGTTGAGTCAGTTCTACCATACACCAAGAAAGATATTGAATGGAAGAGACTAGACCCGTCTTTAGGCATACCAACTACTTGGTAGCCACTAAGTTCATCGTCGTCTTAATATTATCGACATTTTTTACGATAATTATTATCTTGCGAAATCAAACACAATTAAACTCAACGACCTTTAGTATATGGACAACAAATCAGAAATACCGATAATATTTAGACTAAAACCTACTTATATCTTTAAGACTTCTTTTGTCTTAATAAAAAAAACTTAAAGAAAATATTACTCTGCCTACTCAATCTATACAAACTATAAGCAAAACGTTAACTCTTAATTATTAGACAAGTGTCAATATAATTAATTATCAATTAACTTTCTACCAAAGGTACTACCTACCTAGTACTGAAATACAGCTAAATTAATGATATTTTTAAACGAAACGAAGTAATATCTAACTAAATAAACTAAACTAGAATACTAGAAAAGTACTTATAAACACGAACGCGATTCGAAGTACTGCCTAACTGTAAATTAAACCTAGAAAACTAAAAGTAGGTACTAAATAATTAACAATTAAATAAAGTATTCAATTGAAACTTCTTTTAATTCTGATAATTAAGTAATAATCAGTAATCCGTCACTAACCACTAACAACCTGCCAATTAACCTTAGCAAACCTCACGAAATAATCAGCGAAATCAACGAAACGCAAATAATCCCTCCTAATCCCTAGCAAACATTTTCAAGCGCAATAGAAGAATGTCGTAAACGACTGTAACGCGGCCGGTTGCCACTTTGCCATATAAGGTTATCGGAAAAACAAAACGTAAGCGCGTTTTAAAATACAGTCAACGCCATCTAGCGACGCGTGCGGGTATCACCGCCACTCTTAGCCAATGCATTATATTTTGACCAAATTTTCGTTTGTTTATTTAATTTGTGTAATGTTCGAGTAGAATAAAATTAATCGTTTGACTATTTCTTCTTGTAAACTTGTAATAAGTATAAGTAAGTATAAGTATAATAGCCAGTCTAGTCTTATCCAGAGTTTTCCTTTAATTTTATTTATATTCGTATTAAAAGCAGAAGGAGAGGCATTCGCCCAGCAGTGGGACGCTATAGGCTAGCTTAAATTAGAAGATGTGTCCCACTACGCTGGACAGTCGATTTTTTTATGTACCAATAGTAGAAGGGGGCATTACCATATCTCTAATACAGCTGGGACCAGCTGAGGGTTCTTCGTCAGATATAAAGTTAATCGTTCGACTATTTCTTCTTGTAAACTTGTAAGTATAAGTATAAAAGCCAGTGTAGTCTTATCCTGAGTTTTCCTTTAATTTTATTTATATGCGTGTTATAAGCAGAAGGGGAAGCATGCGCCCAGCAGTGGGATGCTATAGGCTAGATTAAATTAGAAGATGTGTCCCACTACGCTGGATTTTTGCAATGACAGTCGATTTTTCTATGTACCAATAGTAGAAGGGGGCATTACCATATCTCTAATACAGCTGAGATCAGCTGAGGGTTCTTCATCAGATACTTCAGACCTCCGATTTTTGACATCAAATGAAGCGGCCCACCAAGTTGAATATTTTTTGTAAAGGCGGTATATGTCGATCTCTAATAGTTTGGTTGGGCTCTTGTGTTTCCTAATCAGGGTCACCAGGTACTCCAGATCTTCGATTATCCTAGTTTTTATAGTTTTCCCTTTATGTGGCCATTGAACCATAACTCTGTACCAAATTTCAGCTCTCTGAGTTTATGGGAAGTACTAGTTCTATTTTGATGATCATGAGTGAGTGAGTGAGTGAGTGAGTGTCATAAATGCGAAACTTTGCTTTCGCTTAACTTCGGAACTAAATGACCTACAGACTTGAAATTTTGGATTTTAAGTATGTGATTATAGCTTACTGGATGACGAAAATTTCTGCGTTCTAGTCTTATCCAGAGGTTCTAAAATAGGGGCCTGAAAATGCGGCGAAATGGTTCCAGTAAAGGATGGTACGGCAGTGTTTGCTTCGCGCTCGACTTGGCGGGGGCACTGCCGTGCCCCCAAATAACTCAATGTGACCTAAAGTATATCTATCCTGCCTGCATTAATTACCAAAAAAGCAGAATTAAGGTACACGGAGCGCAGAAATGAATTCCGTGTTTTACACCAGACTGGGGTATAAAAAGGTGAAGCGTCACAATTTATCGGAGTGGGTAGGTTGTCACAAGTTGGCCGTAGCAAAAATGGACACATGAAATATGGGGATAATCAAACGTGTTCAAGCTCGTGTGGATTTGTTTTGTTTTATATTTGTTTACTAACGCTGCCCTGGGTGTAGGTCTCATCTAAAGTACGCAGGCCTGGTATTAGTGCTGATCAAATATGCCTTAACTACTACCCTGAAGGTTGACGATCTATGAGCTCGATTTTATTGCGTTTTCTGACACCAGCGAGAAGACAATAGTCCCCGGAGAGTCTCGACGGGGTATCATATCTGATTATTTTCTTTATCTGCATATAAAATATTTTATTCCTCCTATATTTAGTTGCTGTAACACCATTATGTCCGCCGCTCCGAAAAACTGTCTTGGGTAGTAGTTCACCAATCTCCAGGCTAAGTAAGATATTAAATACATGGCGTGATCAAACGGATGGGCTCTTTGATTCCATTGCTAAGTTCTACAGAACAGCTTTGGATTCTTTAACACACTAAAATCTTAGAATAATTTAAGAACTTCTGAAGTGTTGAATTAATTATTAATTAGTCGTTATAAATATATATTGTTAGTGCATATGGTGTTTACCTGTAAGTGATTGTTACACTTAACGGTATCAGTTTACTTAATGTGTATTTATATGTCTTGGTGTAAACAATTGTTGGTAAACCTTGAAAATAAAAAATAAAATAAAATATACAAAATATAATTAAGAGAATATGTGGTATGAAAGTAGACGTAGTGACAAATATTGATAAAAGTATGCTGAGATGCGTTGGACTTGTGGAGAATATGAGTGAAAGAAGACTAACTAAAGGATATATGAAGCGCATATGGGTAATAGTGTTGGTAGAGTACCAACATGAAATCGGGGTCATTTTAACGTAACGCCACGTCAACCGACGAGCATGTATGAACAATTTATGGAGTGAATGAAGCAAAAGAGGTGTGTCGGGATCGTAACAAGAAGAAACACACGTGACTTCACTTATGTGTGTAAATTTTTTTTCTGCGTAGAGGAAAGACAAATCTGATTAATGCGCTCCCAAATTATTGTCATATGCATATTAAGTGGTTAGGATGAAATGCACAAATTCATTGATACACGGTTTAAAAACAAATGTAGGAAAATTGAAGATTAATCTGGAAAATAAAATATCCATGGAAACTCTACCCAGGAGCATTTTTTCCGAGTCCACAGGGTAATAAAGTAGGTACAAAAATGGAAGGATAAAATCATAACAAATGTAAAAAAACTGGGGTTCCGAGGCATAGTTTCCAGAACATTTAGAGCATTTCCGCGTTGAAATCAAACACTTACTACGTTTTCTTCTGTGATAAAGTAGTTTTAAGTAAGTGATGATATGTTACATAATGATAATACTTACAGTATTTGAGGTTGAAAATGTTGATGTTATATTATGAGTAAACTTATGGCCTGAAATAATATTTCCGAACGTACAAGATTTGCAGATAACTGTCATATACATAATATCGCGGAAGAGGTGTGGCTCGTCCTTCGTGCACAGAGGTGTGTAGGTATTCGCAGTTGTAGCCAAAATGGACGAATGAAATATGGACGTCAACATGTTACAGCGGAGAGGGTTGATATGAACGGCCTCTGTTGCCCTCTCAACTGATGATATTTGTATTTTATTACTTAGGTATTTACTTATCTGTATGGCAATAAACGTTTACGTAGACACCTATAAAAGTGAGGGGGTGAGGATCCATAGAGAATATTTACTGTATGTTTTTGGTGGGATTCTTATATTCATCTTAATTGAGTTGAGTAAATAATCCACTACGTAGTACTTATTGTACAATACCATAGATCTTAAATTGTATTAACTGGGCATTTACCTTATTAGACATAACATACTTACTAAAAAGAGAAAAATTCTATTTTACAATTCAAATGCTTTTTTGTAAATATTTTTCTTCCGCCGAAGACTTACAATATTACATTCCGTAACCAGGAATTTTCATGAGATATAATGGCTTTTCAAATTAATTAAATGCAATTATCCTGTTATCTTCACGGGGACTTTTGTCTCCTGAGAAATACTCTTGTATGAACCTATTCAAATCTTATTATATTTCGCTTTCGTTTGAACAGGGAAAATTATATTGTGTTACTAAATTAAACTCAATTATGAGGAAAAATGCAAATTAAAAATGTTTCGTTACATATTCAATAATGGTCATATACAGGACAGTTGAGGTGTTGATAATAGTTAAGTAAAAACGAAAAAAAAGGAGAAAAATAAAGCAGAAGTAGGAAAAATATGCTCTAGTCAATTTCTGTTATAGTAGATTTGAGTGGTGGTCCTATTATGTAGTAGTTACTTTAAGCTCAAGTCAAGCACAGTTCAAGGCCAACCCAAGATTAATTAGTTTTACAATAAAAATAATTTAAAAAAACTTGCTTTTAACCTTTGATTGTAAATAGACGAACGAAGGTCCACTGACATAGGCCCGCAGATTAGTGAGTTGAAGTGACAGTGGGTAGGGCACATAGCTCGAAGAGCTATGGCCGGTGGGGCATTGAAGTTCTCGATTGGAGACTACGTACCGGCAAGTGCAGAGTACGACGTCCACTCACAAGGTCGTCCCCTGATGAAGGGTGCGGAAAGTCGCTCGATACTGGCCATTTCCAACCGGCCGCTCTGAAAATCTATAGAGGAGGTCTATGTTCAGCTGTGGATGTTTAGTGGCTGATATGATGATGATGAATGCTCATGATAGTCTGATCATCACTGATTATTCTAGTACTCAAGAAGTTGAGTTTCATAAGCCCAAACTCGAAATTTTTACTATATGCCGTTGCAGAGTTCCGGTGTCTACCTTCAGGCTCTTTTATCAGACTCTGGATACCATCTGCGACTAGCAGAGAAGCCGAACCTCGATTGGGTTGCTTTGTTTTATACAGAACTGCTGTGGCCATCTTTCTGCTTCATCATTAGACTAGCTGAATGACACCATAATGCATTGTCATCCGATACACTTGTCTAAGTATGCAAAGTTTTAGCCCAATTCGAGTACATCGGGACAAAACAAAACTATATAAAAATAGAATATTGATTCTGCCAGGTAAACTTATGCATGAATATCACTTAACGTACACATGGGTACAAGACCAAGTTAGAATCTATTTAGATATTTTGTTAATATTATTTTAGTGTCAATTAGAATATGATTCCGATTCCAGATTTCAAAACGAATAGGTACATAATAATGATAGTTAACTCTTGATTAAATGTTTTGCTACGAAAACTGTCAACAATTGCTACCTATTTATAAATATCGAGGTATCAAAATAAAATGAAGTACTTTTATTTAAGAAGTCAATTCACTACTATGCACTCTTTAAACAATGGAATAAGTCGTAATTATTAAAATGGACGCTAGGCTTTGTTGGCAAAGAGCCCGGGAGAACAGAATCGCAGTCGCGCAATCTTAAAGCACCTAATTGTTCGACGCGGGGTCTACAAGCCTTTCGCTGTTAATTAATTTATAATTTGCCCGCCAAGTTTCGACTCGCTAAAACAGTTGGAGGTGTTTTAAAATTTTCAAACAGAGCCCGAATTTTCAATGATTTTCGGATCACGTTTCAGTAAATTTAGTTCTGTATTCAAATTGAAATCGATGGTATCAACAAACTGGATACATTAATATGTTATTTATTTCATTCAATAGTAGAATAGAAACAAAATAACTATATCATACGTCATTTTCTAAAATGGCCCTCTTGTCTAGACTATCACTTTAGAGAACTGCGGATAGTGTGCGAATTATTGTAAATGATTTTGTGCAATAAAGAGCATTTGTATTGTATTGTATTGTATTGTATTGATAGTGTGCATATTAAGAGGACTTAATTCGTCCAGTGGCGCCCTCGATGGATAAATTTAGATTCCTTTTTAAATACAGCTTAAATGAAAAATATTCTGATCTGCACTCGAAAGGTCTTAAAGATAATTATAAATAATACCTAAATAGCTTTAATTACGATTATTGTCGAGAATTAAAATTTTTTGATAAAAAAGGCGACTTTTTTTAAATTGGGAATTCTGGAAAATAACTCCCATCAAAGCTATTTAAGTATTATTTTATAATTAGTCTTTTCGAGTGCAGACCAGAGCTATTTTTTTAATTTATTATGTATTTAAATAATTTATCCTGTGTGGGCGCCACTGGACGGAATAAACCCTCTTAATTATGAAACGTTCTATATAAAATACTAAATTCGTCATTCCACTGCGACATTCATATTTTAGATTACCTACAAACCCTAATATCGTCCGAATTATAATTATTTGTCGTTATCTAAAGTCGTATTAATAATAGTTATAGTAAAACTATAAGTATGATCTTAAAAATTAAGATAAAGCTGTTTAAACAATGGACCAACTTCGATGAATTCCAAGCCCCTTGTAATCTTCCAAAAGCCGAGACTCAGTGAATCGGTTCATTGTTTTATTGAACGCCAATCGGACGCCTTCCAGCCTCATCGAAATGAACAAGTCTTATCTATTCGTAAACACTGAAACAACATATACAAATAGGTGTAATGACAAAAGAACGAAATACGTAAGTAATAAAAATAACATCTCAAATCGGTTTAAGATAGAATTACCGTTTATTCACAAGGTTGACTCCGCAGAGAAGAACTAGTAAGAAACTCAAGGGTTATAAATATATTTTTACAATTTGTGATTCAATAAACAAAGAACATAAATATAAAATAATAAATAACATTGCTCTATTTGTACATTAATGGATTATATTAGACTAAGGGACTTTCCACCAAAAAATATCTATAGATTTGCACGTTTTAACGGCGATGGGTTCACTTCCTGTCAGGTGTGCATTTCTCTATATTTCTTACGGCGAATCGTGGATATTATGATTAAATTCTTGATGTTTGGAACACACAAACACTACTGTTTGGTAAAGATTGTGACGTTATATATGTCTGTAGTAACCTGAAGGCTATTACCTGTCTGAATGACTGACAGAGATTATCGCATAACCCAAATGCGTATACCGATGTTGATGAAAACTCCCTAAAAGAAGGCTATTCTCTGGAAAGAAATAATATAATAAATAACGTAGCAGAACCCTTGATGCCATTTGCTAATCGCTTTACTCAACTCAATTGGTGCACAATTGCTTGTTTATAGTAGGCACTATGCAACGTGACTTGTGGTCATGTTATATACATATAACCCTCCTCCTTGGTTTAGTTATTAGGCCGGTCATGGCTTAATTTGCTTCCTGTCCTGCCGTCTACCGGATCTTCAATATGTCCGAACTGTCATCAGCAAATTCGCTTGCCACCTCTATAGGGTAACCAAAACATGGGAATATTGAAAAGATCTTAGTAAATATGACCTGGCTTAAAACCGAAGGCATGAAGTATTTCTCTCAGTATTTCATATTTGCCTTGTGTATAGTATAATAAAAGAATAAATAAATAAATAATAAATCAATAAATAATAAATAAATATTTCGGACACTTACACCATTCATCTAGTCCCAAACTAAGCAATGCTTATGCTATGGATACTAGATAACGGATAAACATATATAAATATTTTTAGTATAAAAATCAATGACTCGGGAATAAATGTTCATATTCATCACACAAACATTTATCCCTCGCGGGATTCGAACCCGCAACGGTTGGTTTCGCTGACAGGGTCACTATCCACTACACCAACCGGTCGTCAATATATATCGCTAGTATATATTGAAACAACATTTTATTGAAGTATGACGCATATTTATTTTTGAATATTTTTAGCAGCTTATAAATAAAAGTGTACTGCAGGATATTTTATATGTCTCCCTTGATTTATTGATACATTTATCGCCGTCAGCACGCTGGACATGGGGATGAGTTATTATGGATTATTTACCCCATACCTTGTCTACGATATTGTTTTATGATTCCTTAGTCAGTTTTTACGAGACCCAATGGAAAAACGGGTTTATCCTACTCTATTCTACCGGGAACCACATGACGGACTTAAGAATTGTAGAAATAATATATGTCCAGTATCTAGTCCAGTTTGTCAATCAATACCCAAGTCGATATAAAAGTTTTACAAATACCAATCGCATGGTGGCCCTATGAGGTTGTCAATGCTAGTAATAATAATTTGGGATGGACAACACTCAAGCTAATGGATCTACCCGGGCATAAGCGTTTAGTGCGATGTCATCCCATCGATGGCTATTTTCATAATTAGAACGGCACGGTTGAACATCGATTAATAAGAGATAGTGTATCAGACAGTTAGATAGTAATTCTGGCATCGAAATCTGAATATCGAGGGTAAAAAAGTTTTTACCTATGGTTTTATCAGTTATTTTCCAGGTAAAATTACCGGTCAGGCATTAGAAGTTCTTAGGTTATTTAAATAATAAATTTTATTACCGTTAAAGCGCCTACTTTCAAAGAAATTATTAATATATGCATTTGAAGGCAGCTTATTTATAATTCACGGGGATAACAAGCTCACCGATAACCGGAATTGAATTTTATTTGCAGTTATATTTTGTATTATTATAATATGAATGTTGATGAAGTATGTTTTGTGCCTTCCTTTCACGGCCTTGAGTGTTAAATGTTTTGCAAAGGGATTGTTGAAGGGTCGATGAAACATATACTACTATGTTACCGTTACTAGGGAAAATGAAAATTTTACAGTTGGAGAGTGATGGGCGGTACTTAACTTTTACAATACAAATACACTTTATTGCACAACAGAAAAAAATACAGTAACAGAAAGTGGTTAGAGTAGAAAGTGCAATTTGGCTACCTTATCACTAACAGCGATCTCTTGCAGGCAAACTTTGGGTATAAGGACAGTACATTTGAAATACATACACTTTTAATTAGGGATGCAGATACAAACTCTCTCTCTCTGTTATCAAACAAACTACGTGAATAGATTTCATATACTTACATACTTACATAGATTGATAGACAAATATGCTTACTTAAACTTAACGTATCATATACTTAGATAGTAGTCGAGAATTTACGTACTTATATATAACAGCAATACCTAAAATTCAGCTAAATATAAAAAACCAACAAAATACAAACGTAAATATATGGGTGCACCTAGTAAATAAATATTTATTGAAGAATAAAATAATAATTAGCGACAAAAGGATTGCGGTAAAGTATAGAGAGAAGATATGAAAGGAACACACATATTTGCATAATAATAATATAAATATTTCGGACTCTTACTCCAATTTACTAGTCTTAAACTAAGCAAAGTCTGTACTATGTATTCTGATAACGAATAAACATACATAAATATGTCGGAGATACGGTGCCAGTCTCGTGGTAAAAGGTGGCTGGGGTAATTGCGATATTCAATGCACTAAAGGGGAATAGGATTTCAGAATGTTACTAGGAATTTTACAGAACGAGGTAATGGTCTGCCTCTGATGGAACACGAGCCTGATTACCTCAAATCTTCAAGGTGGCAATCACAGACAATAACGATTAACATTCAATTATGATCATGAAACCTGAGATGCTTACCGATGAACAGTAAACATAGCGGTAAAATTCATAACACTCTTCTTTTTGTGTCGGGGGATAAAAATTGAGTTACTTACTATAATAAGTACAGTCTGAAATATATAAACCTTTACAGGCCTGTATAATATAAATAAAGTTTTTGGAAACTTTTTATTCAGTTATACAGCTAAAAATAACCAACAATATACCAAAAATATATCGAAATCTTTGGGGAAGGCCTTTGTCCAGCAGTGGACGTCTTTCGGCTGATATGATGATGATATCGACAAACATTCATGATGTTCTGGAAAAGTTAAGGCTGTAAAGGTTTATTATACTTATACTTTTTGTCAATCCGGACCAAAAACATGTGCCCACAGACTGTAAAAAATTTTGATTGTGTACGATCCAAAATTTAGTCTGGTTGTGAAAACCTATAAATCGGTCATATAAATGTGCAAGAAAAAATGACAATGATAATTAAAAATTTGACTTTTATGAGTAATACTCGTACATTATGTTGTTATACCTAAAAGATACTCGCATGTTTTTGATAAATTTTCTGTGGTAAGTGATTCAGTTTTTACATTATAAATCAGCTTTGATACGACAGTTCGCGATCGAAGTCGGTGTATGACTGAGTTCTCGTTGGTTCCAAACTGCAGTTTTAACACCAATTAAGTGGTGCATTTTGATAGTTTGAACGACCCGGTCCATACGCAGTAATATACAGGGCGTCCCAAAGTTATGGGACATGAAGGGGAAGTACCTTAAATATTGTAGATAGTGAATTTTGCTCAAAGAAGACTTTATGTTATTTTTAAAAGTTAGTAATTCTGCATTCATAGATTTTCTAAAAATTACTTGCTTCGGCTGGGAATCGAACCGACTTAAATGTGAAAAAAAAAACACCCTACTTTTATGATGCCAATCGAAAGAATAGCTAAAAAATAATAACTCTGCCTAAGTAACATAGTATTTTAAAAGAAAGGAACAACATAAAATGATTGAGTCAAATTTCAAGAAAGTTATTTATTGCCGACGACGTTCGAAAAGTAGCGATATTATCATTCCAAAGATAGCATTGATTATTCGTAAATAAGTACCCACTTCATAAAATAGGTACTAACATAGTTTTCCTTATTATAAGTGCACGTGTAGATGAAATGATAAAACTTGTATTTCAATACGTCCTCTGTAAGCTAGACAGAAGGCAAATTAAAAACAAAAATAAATAATTTATAATTTGAAAATGGAACAGTTTATGACAGCGTTTGTTTGAATGCATACTTTTTAAGATATTTTAAAAAGAAGTGATATTTTTAAATGTTGTTCTTAAATTTGAAAATGGAACAGTATGTGCGAGCGTTTGTTTTTCGGATATTGATCTGTTTAGTCTCAATTCACTTACACAAGTGTTATTGTGTTAATTTATTGCGAACATGGCATATCAAGTAAGTTTTGATCTAATGGAAGCATATTTTTTGAACGATAAAGATATCTCTAGAAGTTTGCGGTGGTATGGCGTAAAATATCCTGATAGACAAATACCGTCTCGTAAAGTTTTGAAAAGGCTTGTGAACAATTTGAAAACTCTGGGACGTTTCGATAAACGCCCAAGAGAACCACAGCAAGAAAACCATACGATCAACGACGAAGAACTTGGTATTTTAATTTACTTTTCGGCTTTTCCGAAAGCATCGGTGAGAGAAGGAGAACATGAAATTGGAGTTTCAAAAAGTAAAATACACCGTGTATTAAAAAAACACGGTTTTAAGAGTTATGTTGAAGGACGATTGGTTCAAAAATTACTTCCGGGCGATACAGAAAGGAGAAAAAATTTCTGTCTTGATATCCAGGCACGATTGCTCGAAGATCCAAATTTTTTGGATAATATTATTTGGACAGACGAATCTAACTTTAGCAATAACGGTATGTATAACCGCAACAATAATCGTATTTGGTCTAAAGAAAATCCCCTACGAGTGACTGAAACTAATAACCAAGTGCGTTTTTCACTCAACTGTTGGTGCGGACTTTTAAAAAACCGGGTTTTCTTAATCCATTTTTACCAAGGAACCTTGAACACAGAAAAGTATTTAGGAATACTTCAAATTTTAAGGGATAAGATAAGAAACCATTCCGCGGCGGAGCAAGAAAACTTAATTTTCCAACAAGATGGAGCTCCGGCTCATAATAGTCGGAGAGCAGCAGATTTTCTAAATGAATGTTTTCCTACATGGATTGGTACAAATGGACCGATTAGATGGCCGGCCAGATCCCCGGACCTCACACCATTAGATTTCTTCTTTTGGGGATACGTGAAAGATATGCTATACAAAAAGCGATACGAGAACGTAGGCGAGTTGCAAACAGAATTGTGCCATATCACATCGAGTGTTCACCATAAAATGATTAGAAAATCAACAGGCAGCGGGCTCATTAAAAGATTGGCGATTTGCGTAAGACAAGAGGGATCACATTTTGAGCATTTAATTAATTAATTTACAAAAAAATACCTACTTAATTGACTACGGCAGTTTCATGTATGTTTTTTATTTGATTAAAATGATTAATTTCACGTTGTTCCTTTCTTTTAAAATACTATGTTACTTAGGCAGAGTTATTATTTTTTAGCTATTCTTTCGATTGGCATCATAAAAGTAGGGTGTTTTTTTTTTCACATTTGAGTCGGTTCGATTCCCAGCCGAAGCAAATAATTTTTAGAAAATCTATGAATGCAGAATTACTAACTTTTAAAAATAACATAAAGTCTTCTTTGAGCAAAATTCACTATCTACGATATTTAAGGTACTTCCCCTTCATGTCCCATAACTTTGGGACGCCCTGTATAAGTCTATGTGTAAGACTAAATATTGATTAGAAAGAAATACCGCTATTGCTTACGTATATTTAGGGTGATTCAACAATTTCTGAACCGAGTCTTGATATCATCTACGTAGTGAAGTTTAATTGGTGCGGTTCGGTGTACTGTACTGATGAACTGATCCAAGCTCTGCGCGACTCCCGCCGCGCCACCCGGTAACTTCGTAACTTACCTACTTTGTATTAAAACCACAACGTATAGTGCCATAAATCCGCACTAAACGTGGTATGGCGTAATTATGATTAGATTCCCCTCGCTGAAGTTAGGTAGATGTGATTTTCCGAGTGACTTGTTACAGTTGCAACGCTTTGAAAATGTGCCGTCTGTAGAGATAGGTTTAATCGTACAGAGAACCGCTAAGTTCAAGAGTAAGTCAAATGTTCAAATTTTAATAGGTAAGTTTTTCTTTATCCCTATTGGTTTAGATGACCTCAATCACACACACTGTGTAAAGATGAGGACGGTGGTGGAAGTGCCCTCACCCGGATCCCCAACTTATTTATATGAGAGATAGACCACTTTATTGGTATTACAGTTACACTATGATATACATACAAAACCAATGTAATCGTAATTAAAAACCAATGTAAAAAATAAAGAGACATGCACAACTAATTTGACGACCGATTGGTGTAGAGGATAAATTACCTCTCATGCACACACACATACACACACTCATAATTTTGATCTCCCATTTTTGATTATGTTTTCGTTCTTTTGATTTAGTTTTAAGTATAAAGTAATATCTTTTAATACAATGTTCCTCAAAAATTGTTATAATACTTGGGTAAGAGTGAGCCATCCTCAACACAAGTAATAAATATTACTTTCTGTGGTAGACTCAGCACAACTATTGTTAAAAATTTGAGAAATAAAGTTTATTTTATTTTTATTTATTTATTAATTAATGTGAATGTAGTGTTTCTTGAAATTAGCATTATGGTTCATGCATTCACATCAAAACCAGCCAAATTACTCTCACGAGACACGCACACCTTTCAGTAATTCCAATTTTTAGTTTCCCAATTATAATGGTTTTTAAATCCTTCCAGAGCACAACTATAACTATGCATTTGGGTATGACCTAATGTGTATCTTATCTCAAACAGTCGGAACACAATATTAATGCTTGGCGGCAGATTTCCTACTACCAACCCAACCGAGAGCTATATATTGTCGGGGTCATACTTATTCATACAGCGCTGTTTTATGAGATTAAAAGCAGCATGAAGCCTATTTTAGCTTTACCAACCGCAGTTCTCTATAGTCTTTTTTTTTTGCTGACTGACTGAAGAATGAAAGTCTAGCTAGACTGTCATTTCAGAGAACTTCGGATGGTACTGCTTAAATAACCATGCAGCATGATACCACTGATCATGTAAAATTGCTCTATATGGTTATAATACGGAGCCGACTGTACCCCGCCGGGAATCGAACCCACAACCCTCATTTTGTAAAACATAAGTTGTTTACATTGAGCCAAGGAGGCGGTTAAATTTAGTCGATATTTTTCCTAAAAGTTTTAACATAAAGTGTGTTTTACAAATTATCAAAATTTAAAAAAAGCATACGATGAGCTAGAGTATAGCTAATTAGATATTAATTGACCAATTCAATTACTCGTGAGTATATATACTTATAACCTGTGTAGAGCAGAGCAATTTGCAACGCTATCAAGAGTTTTACCTAACTAGTTATGCAAATACAGCTTAGGCCACAGATTATACTCAGCCATAAGCTGCCGGCAATAGCTTATTGGAGCAATCGATAACCAATAGAGAATCGCAATGAATTATTTCTAAGTGCAACGCAATCATATCGATATTGTCAAAGAGTAAGTGAATATCATGTTGCCCCTCTGCAATTTTTTATTTTATTGTTACAGCAAACTTCACAACATTACACGTAGATTACAATAATATAAAAGAAATTATAAGTTATATAACCAAAAATGGATCTTGACAAATTGGAAAACTTGGTACTAACCTAAGCGTCTTATTCATAAAAATTTACAAACGCTTTATAAGCCTGTTTTAGTGATTTGTCTCTGTCGTTCATAAGGAAATGTTGTAATGAAAGAAAGTGACAAAACATACTTTAACTAAAACATACTTATAAAGCATTTGTAAATTGTTATGTATAAGAGGGAAAATGTTTTGGCAGATACTAAATTAACAAATTGAAATACAATACACAATAACAAAGAAACGAAAGTTTAATAATGATAATAGTGAATACGAGTGATTGATTTGTGTGGATTGGTGTTAAAAGTGTGTATGTGTCTGTTGTACGATGAATGCTTATTCGTTTATGTATTATGGGTATTGGGAACGGTAAGTTGAGTATTTATAATAAGGTTCCAGTGGACATTCAAAATATACCTCTAAATAAATTCATAACCATCATAAAACAGATATTATTTACCAAAGGGAAATAAAATTTCTGACTATCTGGATGATAAGCAAGCATGGACATAGACCGCTCGGCGATATTCAGTCTAATTATACAATATAATATAATTGTAACCCAAACTTATTTAAAAGAGCAACCCTTGAGTTTCTTGCTCGTTCTTCTCTGGGGAATCTGCTTTGCGAATGAGCAATAATGTCAATAATTTTAATATTAAGATAAAAAATGTGACGTTTTCAAGTGATAATCTTTATCCTCTCAAATAAATATTTTTTGACTTTGACTTTGAGTGAAAATAGTGCAGTGCCAAGTAGAGCAGTTAAGCCTGAGTGGCGATTTCGGACAGATGCATAATAAAGATAAAATGCTAATCTGTGATTATTAGCAGTGTAATGTTACTGCTGGCTTTGTGGCGGAAATTTGGATATGATTTTGCATTATTCTTACAATGAAATACAAGTTGCTAGAACTTATATTTCATCATCATATCAACCACAGGACGTCCACTGCTTACCGTAGGCCTCCGCCATATATTATGGAGGGTCTAATTACCAAACGTGATCTACCTGATAAGGTGTTATTACATACATAATAATACATCTCAAGGCTGGTTGAAAACTGCAGGCTTACTTTAAATACCCTGTGCAAAACAAACAGGGTCTTTCTTCGTTGGGTCCCGGGGCACGCAGGCATCGAAGGCAACGAAAAAGCCGACGAACTAGCGAAATTGGGGGCTAGCGGATCCCAGTACGGCCCTGAGCCTTTCTGCGGTATCTCAAAAAGCCTAATTCGCTTTACCCTAAGGAACCGGTGCACCCAAGCAGCTCTTAAACTCTTGACGAACACGCCAGGTTTAACACACTCCAAATCACTAATCAAAGCCTTCAACAAGAAGGCGGCCGGCGAAGCGCTGGCACTCAGTAGGAACAATTTACGCATTCTCACAAGGGCACTAACGGGACACTGCTGTCTGAGCAAACACATGCTCAACATAGGGCTGCGAGAAACAGGAATGTGCAGACTTTGCCTCCTCGCAGAGGAAACACCTGCACATCTGCTGTGTGAATGTGGCCCGCTAATGCGTAAACGTAATATCCACCTGGGCAGCCACTTATTACACCCGGATGAGATAAAAACCATCGGTGCCAGGAAAATTATCCAATTTCTCAAAGAGGCAAACCTGAGCAACGAACTGTAGGTTAGTGGCGATCACAATAGATCGACAACGGTCGCAGTGATACAGGTCTCCGATGACCTGCAACAGCCACACACACATACAATACAATACATAATAATATATACATAACGTCACGACCGTTGTCCTAAATGAGGTGGTCAGAGATATCCCAAACATTAGTGTTTAAGAATTCAAACAACATCCATGGTTCACCTTGCGAAATATACAGAAATGCACACATGACAGAGGGTGAGCATCTATAGATATTTTTTGGTCCTTTATAATCGCCTTTTATGACACCCACGGGAAAAGATAGGCTGGCTCAGTTCTTTTTAAGTGCCGAAAACATATGGCACTTAATGTGTTATTAAGTACTTCAATATTAGCTAATTATACGTGTGTATACATAGAGGTATATGAAATGAGCCACACACGTCGTCGAATAAAATACTCAGTGCATTTTATAGCTTAAGATAAGGTGCAGATTCAAAGTAGTATTTCTCAATTCAGCAACATTGTACCAAATCTGACTTAATACATTTCACTGCGGTGCTAGTAATATTAGGTGTAAAGTTCGACATACGTAGAGTAAAATCTCGATTAGGTACACTTGGTAGTGGCAGTATTTTACGAAGATTCATATCTATGATATAGGGTCTTTAAATAGTCGGGTAAACGCAATCAGTACTTGCAAGTCTACGGCATTGTAAATGTACGTATGAAGTGGTGAAAACCTCCTTCGGGTGATCTGATCGTCCAATTGCCGTTGAAATACATGGCGATGCTTTAGAATGAAAGACGTTAATTATATCATCTATTTATTTCAGTAGCTAAGTCTGATGCAATATTATAAAATAACTTAAAACTCATTATATGCTACGTTGCTATCCAAAACACTGCTTTGTGCGTAACCTACTTTACGTGTGTAGCAGTAAATGATGAAATCGGTAACAGCGATGCCACACGGTGTGTTATGGCGCCGCTGCGTCGTCGATGTACATACATAGTACATTGCCCGCCCGCAATGGTTTCACCGGCGTTAGTAAGGGACTTTACGAGGCAATGAACTACGTATATCAAGACGCAGCGGTGTTGCACCTCATCGTGTGGGTTGACCCTATTAGTTGCGGTATGAATTTATATATATATAGATATACGATAGTCACTAAAATTCGCACGGTCGGTCCTCGTCCAAGTGTAACACGGCCTTAACTGACAATAGTGACATTTTAATTACATTGTGAGATTATTTAGTACTCATTGGAGTGGTCCGTCGCCAGCATTAAATTTTGCATACAAACATGTCAGTTTGCGCTTTATGTGGAAGTATGTAAGTTCGCTGTACGGTCACTAATCTAATTACACTTGTGCAAATGATGTTCGTGTTTAAAGCGAGTTTGGTTTATTCTAATGGGGATTCATACAAATTAAGTAAAACGCAAGTTGTAACGAAACTGAACAGTGTTTGCTTAAAACATTTATAGATAATTAAGGATTTCCGAACGCGGATACTTAATCAAGTAATTGGGACTAATTGCATTAGTCTCTGATGACTGAGTGTTTGAGAGGGCAGAAGTTGAAAATGTAAGACTTACTTTATTAGGAGTTGCTTTGATTAACCAATAATTAACAGGTCAAATTTTCATAGCTATAAATAACTCGTCATTAGACTATATTCGGCACCACTACTTTATGTGTCTTCTTCTTCAATTTAAGAGCTATGCTCTTGTCGGTGGAGTAAAGACCAAGTCTTTCTACTTTATGTGTAATAAACGAAAATTGACTTTTTTGGTAAAACTTTATGTTATACAAGGTGAATTTGAATTCGTGTAATTCCCATTAACTGGAGACTCCACTCCTGATTGCAAACAACTTTCCTCAAGGAACCATAGTCGAATTCGATCAAAAAATTCCAAAGAAGTCCAACAATTTTCGGCGGGTGACTCCACTCCTGATTGAGAACAACTATCCAGTAGGAACCATAGCCGAATTCAGCCGAAAATTGTTGGACTTCCATACTGGTGGTTTCAGAATGTTTACTTTGTATGGGTAATCGTAAATGTTTTGATTGAATTCGACTATGGTTCTTTTGGGGAAAGTTGTTCGTAATCGGGAGTGGAGTCACCAAGAAATGGGAATTACACGAATTAAATTTCACCCTATATACTTATACACATAGTCTGCAGCAGTGTTAGGTATAATAAATTTAATTGTGCTACTTGAATTAAAGGTGAGGTCTAACTTGCAACGCGTGAGGCGGATTGGATTCTCTATTTCGATTAGAATCCCGTTCGATTTACGATATGACGTTCAAATTGGTATTCTAGGCAGAAATTTCGTACTTCGCTCCGATCAAGAAGTCACTTCCGCATATTTTATGATTTGTATGAAACCACAATTGTTTTATTAACATGGACCATAGATTCATACATTCTCGCGTCACTAATAACACACGGATGGAAATTTTATCTCCTTACTCCTCTAAGGAAACATTCGCCTCATGGATGTTTATAAAGCCCACCGCGAGCTTCAAGGGGTTTGTATCCGTCGAGAAGCTTAGCTTTTGAATTTGTGGTGAATTTCACCTTCTCGCCTTTTAAAGGTTTCACGTTTGTTATATCTTTTCTAGAAACAATCGTCAAAATCTTAAAATGTAGGTAAAAATGCTACACATTCCCATCTTGTTTTCATATTCTTTGTCTTCCGGCCGTAAATACAGTGACAAAGGACAGTTCGTTGACCTAGCGTTCCATTTTCGCATCGAGTGAAGAAGTTCGTCAACATACTCGGAGACTAAATTGTATATTCTTTGCTTTCCTAAACTAAATATTATCGTTGAAAGAGACGATGGCGAAGTAACTTTACTTTTTCATTTTTGATTTTGGTCACGTAACTATCTAGACGATTTATCCAATAAAAGATTTTCTTCATACCGTTATTCTACATTAATAATAAACATGAAAAAGCTTGTATCTGCCTCTTTATTACCTTTTCACGCCTATACTATTCTATTGAAATTGGAACCGGGGGAATGACAGCTACTTTAAGATAAGTCAAAACAAGATACATGGACTTAATACCCAGGGACACAAGACATAAAATTTATGAGTCCGTAATAAAATAATTCCTCGCGGACGAAGCCATGGGCAGAAAGCTAGTAGATATAAATATAAATACGCCGTGTTATCATAACTTTATCTGTTTAAGTGTTTCATGTCATAACTTTGGAAATGCTATGTAGATTAATACTATGTTAGAGTTACCAAGTTAGCGGCAGCTAAGTTAGCAAAGTTTCCTGCGCTCGAAAGACGCCTAAAATTTCTTATGATAACTTGGATGATAAGCAAGCATGGACGGATATAGGCCCGCATGGCGATATTCAGTCTAGTTATGTTTAGTTATTTTTCCGTCCTAATTGTAATCCAAATACTACTTCAAAAGAGAAACCCTTGAGTCTCTTGTTCGTTCTTGGGAGTCAGTTGTGTTTGTAGCAGTAATGTTAATATTAAATAAAAAAAAAATTAACGTTTTCGAATGTTACTTTTATCACATTAAATACGAATTCTTTCACCGTAACCTTTGACTATGTATATATTTTTTTCATTATAGTGCGTAAGCATTCCTTCTTAGTCATCAGGGGTACGACATGGTGGCTCCTGTATTTAAAGTCGATTGTATTTTTTTTATGCACAACGGGTTTGTGGAAGCGTCCTGATCCGGAAACCCCAACACATTTGGGGGACTGGCTATCTTATCTTTGACAACCGGAACACAACAATGCTATTAACATTGCTGTTTGGCGGCAGATTAAGATAAGATGGTGGTAGCTAGCTAGGTGGTAGATTCTATCATTTAATATTGTAATTTAGTATTGTAACTTTAAAGTTGAAAATTTGGAAACCCCGATTAGGAAAGATTATTATCATTTGAATAAACCGACTATGTTAATAGCTAAATAGCTTCGAAACGGCTTAATCAATTTCCATCAAACATGCATGGCTAAGGACCACCTCAATTACCAGCTTACGAAAATTGAAAATCGTTTTCTTTTTGTATTTTGTATTTATTTATATAAAATATTACAAAGATATATATTTACAGGTGTCACAAAAACCTAGGTTTATCTGAACACCGTACCAATGTGATCATTTTCAAGGTGGTTAAGCAATTTTGGCACAGACAAACACATCGATTTCAAACTTATAACAGCCTTTTTGTGTCAGGTGTTAAAACAGCCCTGTTTACATAAACGGAGCCATACGATTTCATGTTTTTTCCCTTTACGATGATTTAAGGAAAGTGCAGAAATATGTATGTAAAAGGAACATTGACACTTTCGTCGCGTTCCAGTTGAATCTCTAGTGCACAGTGAACACTTTCCCTTCCTATTCCCGGGAAACTTTGATGTGTTGAATTTTTAACGTTTCAAATCGCGACTAAAAGGTACTGAGGTGAGTGGTTTTTTTTTGGGAACACTGTATTTTCTGTTGTTCTTTAGACTGTAGTAAATTTTTCCCCAAAAAATAGCGTATCTATAATAATGTATGATGATCCAACTAAAGAAAGATATTTTTATATGTTCAAATAAGTATACAGTCAGGTGAAGAGAAACATGACCCCTGCTTAGTTACAGTGATATGTGAACGGGGGCCATGTTTCTCTGTAGCTAACTGCATTTATTAATTCCAGTAATAGCCATATAGCCCCTGAAAAAATATCATAGGCCACGAACTAGACGACTTCCTGTCTCTCCGAAAAGTGATTCGTGGATGTTATTTGAAACTTAAAGTTGACCCATACATTTATTTATAGGTTACTCTGACCAGCCTATTATACATAAATATCGCCACGTTACGTATATATGTATGCTGCTGTCGTATTGGCACAAATATTAACGTTTTCCCGGAAAACGGTTTTTCGATGGCTCGCCGTAATAAACAGTGACGTCACACGGTTCAGTGACACCCCGACCGGTGTCAGCTGTGTCACCCCATATCCTTCTCGAATGACATTTTTGTATTCTATTTATAATATTCGTGGCTGTAGAAATGGAAGACACTGATTTATTTACGATAGGTATCTTTGAAATGTATAAATTTTCTTTGAAATACGATTACATGTTATCGTATAGCTCCATTTTAGACGATGGCTTAAAATATCTCCATTTTTATTTCGTTCAATTGCAAATGACCTATATTAATAGCACAAATCCTTTAATAAGTATTTATATCTATATACATACATAATGTCCCTTAGGGGTAGGCAGAGAGCACAGACTTCCACTTGCTGTGATCCTGACACACCTCATTAGATTGTTCATACATGCTCGTTGGTTTACGGTGCTCTTGACTTGGGCTTTCTTTAAGACGTCCCCGATTTGATCAAGGTGCATTCGCCGTGGTCTTCCCCTACCACTACCATCCACATTCGCTTCGTATATCTCGCCTTTTTAGTACTTTCATTCATCTTCTCCACATGTCCAAACCATCTCAGCATACCTTTTTCCATCTTTAACACTACGTCTGATCTGTCAGTGTCTGTGATTGAACATCATTTAGAAATAGAAACACGACCCCAATACACCACTTTTAAAACAATAAAGAGTTCTATTCTATTCTTCTTTCACACTGCTTCACTCCCTAATCTTTCAAAGTCACCCTATTCATACTTCTCGATGATCTCTCTACAATTCTACCTTCATTCTTCGTCTGCCATAACCAGCATTCAATTCCGTAAATCAGTGTTGGAAACATCACCCTGTTATGAATAGCCAGACGAGCTTTTTTGGACACATTCTGGCTCATCATAAAGGCATGCAGTGCTCCTTCGATTTCCTACATATACCGGTGAGTTTTTTTATCCTAAGGTAAAAATTAGGTAAGTGAAATAGAAGGTATTGGCATAGGTACCAAAAAAAAATTATTTATGTAGTATATCAACCATCTGGTATCCACAACACAAGCCTATAGTTGCTTACTGTGGAACTAGATGGCGCTGTGTGTATGTCTAAGGATATATATTTATAAGTACATCATTAAATTAAATAAATTAAAAAGACTTGGTGAAAATATGAGTTCCAATTAAAATTCGCATGATACGAACCCTAAGAATCCCGCCAGTCGCATATCAATCTCCGGCGTGGGTCGATGATGGTTTTGAAAAAAAAAATTAAACTACTATTTCACTTACCTAATGAGCCCTATTTTTTCCTTACGGTAAAAAAAACTCATCCAGTATATATCGACACGATGATACTAATTACGATATTCATTAGAGAAGCAGTCGTGGCGCAGTCGCATTCCCTACTCTTTTCTATTAGCAAAGATAAGCAATGTGTGTCGCGGTGGTCTTTGGATGGGTGACCACTTGTGGCATTTTAATACGAGTATTTCCGTGCTTCGGAGGGCACGTTAAATAGTCGGTCTCGGTTGTCTTTAAGTGAAGGTAGTCGTTAAACCAAGTCGGTGGTATACATACAGGGGTGGCTTGAAAACACTGTCAGGTGGCCACTAGTTCTGACACATATACGCCAATCTGCACTGGGCCTGCGTGGTGGATGGTACATACCTTCTCCCAATGAGAGGAGCAGTGTAAGGCTGTTGATGATGATGGTTTGGCTATTAATATAGACGGAAGGATCGTTAACAAAGTTGGACCTTATCGTGTGGAAAAATAAATGATTTATTATTATTATTTATTATAATATTATAAAGTCATAGGTAATGTTTTGGCAAGTATTAGTGCAAAATGTAGATAATAATTAGGTTCTTACCTATGAAATTGGCGTTTTGTATGAAGAATTCCATTAAGACTGTTTTCTCCATACAAACATTTTTGTTTTTTTTTTGGGAACGGCGAATCTAAATTTATCTAAACTTTGTGTGTATTATCGGATAACATTAAGTTAAGTATATATTTATAAAAGTTTCAGCGAATCTAAGAAATGATTATGGGAAGCACATGAAAAGAGCTCTGTTCAAATTTTTTTTAATATGTGATTTAGCCCAGAAATTAAAAAATATTTCATGTGAAACTTTGAAATAATATTCCATTTTCCAAATAAAAAACAAATTTGGATATAGCTTTGAAAATCACAGGAATTGGTACATATGATTAACGAAGAGAAAAAACTCAATTCATAAGTAAAGACCCAATATATTAGGTACTGTTTCTTTGAATTTGTTATTAGTCTAGTTACAACGCTCATAGATATCCTAGGTTCTAGATGATGGAAAACAAGCGGTCACTCGAAGGAAATTACGTACAGTTTGTAGTTTTGTAATAAAGCTTAGCATTCTATATTCTCAAAGGTAATGCTGTGCATTAGTCAAAGTCTTAATAATAATAATTCACTCATTTCTAATTTAAATCAATTTTATAGTATACAATTTGCTTAGCCTTATGTTAGTATAAAACAGAGAACACAACACGCACATAGAATTACTATTAAAAACTATTCAAAAATTAACACCATTCGTATTGAGAACACGTGTGGGAGTGTAATACGTAAGTGCGACGCGACAAAACATAGGAATTAAGTTTGTAGTGGTTTTATCCAAATAAATTGACGTTATTAATATAGTTTATATTTATTTATATACCATACATAATAATTATACGACTATAATTATATTCTTTCCGAATAATTACATAAAAATAAAACGGCTGTTTCCCGCAAAATACCTGTTGGCAAACAGCTGTTGTGTTGAATTAACAAAAATATTAGAGGTGATAAACTCGAAGATAATTAATAATATAATTCGTGTAGTGGATAGTGAACCTATCACCGAAACCAGCGGTTGCGAGTTCGAATCCCTCGAGATTTAAATGTTTGTGTGATGAATACGAACATTTATTCCCGAGTCATGGATGTTTATATAAATATTTATGAATGTTTATCCGTTATCTAGTATCCATAGTACAAGCTTTGCTTAGTTTGGGACTACATGATTGGTGTAAGTGTCCGAAATAGATATAAAAAAAAACTGTATTTATGTAGTTTATCAACCATCTGGCATCCATAATACAAGCCTAGCTGCTTAGTGTGGCACTAGGTAGCGGTGTGTGTATGTGCAAAGATATTTATTATTTATTTATTTAGATTCATGAAACACGTGTAAGTCCAAAGTATTCCAGATATCATTTAAATACGGGCATCAATTATGGTGCCCTAGGTAAATAAGAGTAATTTATGAAGAACTGGACACGCATTTGACCACAATCTCAGCTGGTAGAAAGTGACGATGTAGCCGAAGCACCAGTAAAGGCACAGTATTACACACTCCCTAGGAAGATATTGTAATACTGTGGTAAAGGCGTAATTACCCTAGAAGATATATTTTTGTACTTGACTGAACCAGTCAACACAAGGTGCGACAAGAGTGTTATCAGGTGTCTGCTATATATGTGTGGTCCCGTGGCATTCCATCTCAATTCTAACTCCGCCCCTGTAAATATGTTCCGCATCCCACTGAATTATTGATGTACCTTCAAAGGAGACATGAAACATGATACACCACGTAATCGGCACGTACGCGATCAAAGTGTGTGACTTCAAAGTACCGGCGTGCAATTAAAAAAGAGTCTAAAGCTGGGTACAATCCGTGCTAACTAGCGGCTTCACCATCACACTTATACGTCTTTACTTTTGGGCACAACCTTCTCTCATTGAGTTCATCCAACCTTTTGGTTTCGGCCATAATCCACCACGCGCGTCCAGTGTTGGTTGATGGATTTCTGTTTTTAAGTCGCCCCGGCAGGCCATCGACTTGGCTTAATGACTGTCTTTAATTGAAAACAACCGGGACAACCATTTAATGTGCCCTCCGAAGCAAGGAAAAGTTCCTATTAAAATGCTCTCTGCTATGTTGTTCATAGTTTTATCATGCGAAGTCAAATATTGCCTCTCTTTTGTTTTATATTACAACTTTCAGAATTATTTATTTATTTATTTAGGAGAAGCCAACGGCGATACATTGTTGGTAAAACAAAGCATTGAGTAGATGAATGTACAGCTATTACAGGTATTATATAGGTATCATAATGAGTGTCTCCAGCAGTAAATTGACTACTGTGGCTGTTAATATGAGTTTACATTCAGTACAACTTATCTTAAATATTTTCTTACAAAAATGACTACTAGTTTCTTATTATATTAACATAAGTTTTCAGGGTTAACTCACATTACTTTCTACGTGATCTTATCAGTAATATAGTGTATGTCATTACGATTTTGATTGATAAATTTTGTAGGTATTTGTTTCCTTACATCACTAAGTACAAGTCTTAATGTAATATTGAACTGTCAGAGACACGTTGTAAAAGTAGCTTCACATAATTAAATCCACCCTGTATACGTGCTTCATGCATGAAGGCCTCTGTATTATTATCTTTAACCTTGACACGTGGGTTTATGACGACGCAAAAATGGAGTTCTATCCATCAGCAATCGTGTAATTTTACAAGAAAGTCAATTTAACGTTAACTTATTTATTACTTCGGGACTATATGTGTATACATAAATATGGGTTTATTGCAATGATTATGTACCTATAGGTTATAGTTATGGTGAACAATAAGTATATTGATGATGACAACAATAAGACTCGTGGTGCTGAACTACTGATGGAGGTATCTTATTCTCTATTCGTGTTCCATAATAAGCAATTATATGTGGCATTTTTAAATTCCGACGACGTGTGTGTGTGTGTGTGTTATAGCCCTCACTAGGGATAGTCTGACACAGCAGTGGGGCATTCATAGCTAGACATTTTTCTGGTTCACGAATACTTAGTGGTGGTTTTAATTAAAGACTGTCGTTAATCCAACCTGTAGACCTAAAGATAGCTTGAATATCGACATAAATTGTCTGACATAAACCAATCCGAACTCGGCCCGTGCCCTCTTCCAGTCATACAAAACCGAGACCATAACTAAGTGGCTGTTGATAAGGTTACGTAGGTATGCTAACTTAAGCTAACAATACCGCAATTGTCAGAACTTTTAGTAATGGTTAAGTTTACGAGTTAAAACTCTAGGTTAGTAAACGGTAGGACGATCTACTTTGTTATCCGTAGAGATAGCATCGGTAAGAACCGTTCTTTTATATTGCTACGTTGCACGCTACGTTGTAACTGAACAGGTTCAGTCGACTTCAAGTTTCCTAGAGCGTTTACATCTTCAAGTTATGACGACGTTTATTATTAAAGATGGTACTCGCTTACGTTTATTTATGAGGGTAGTATCATAAAATTTTGTGATGTCGTTAGTTAAAATGTCTCTTTAATGTTTTAGAAATCAGCCACATACCTCTATGTATGTGCGTATATCTATCCAATCAATCTACATAAGAAAATATTATGTACATACACATTAACAAAATTAGGGTAAATGCTCCTGTCACTAATGAGGGGTACCGGTCATAATTAACCACGCGGTAGGCCCAGTGAAGCTTAAGGGATTCGTGTCTGACTAGTGTTCAGCTGACAGTCAGTAGACCACCGACTTGGCTTAACGGCTGCCTTCAACTGAAAACAACCAGGATCAATGGTTTAACATACTCCAAAGCAATTTTATGAAAATGCCACTGGTGGCCCTTTCATTGGCTTTCAGTTGCATTTCATTGGCTACACTTCCATTTGCCGAGGGGGGAAGTGAGAAACTTCTTTTCCTACTTACACACCCTATTCCTTTCTTTAATTAGTCTGGGGTCCAAGGCAGCAATGGAATCACGTATCACAGCAAAAGCAAAATTTGTAAATAATATAATAAAAAATAGTGCAGACGTAGTAAAGACTACTTGGAAAATTATAAATAGCGAAACTGGAAAAGTCAAGCCTCGCAACATCGATATTAGACTAAAAATTAATGATCAAATTTTAATAACACATTTAGAAGTTGCAGAAGCTTTTGAAAAATTCTTTACCAATATTCCAATTTCGACTACAAATTCTCTTAATTCATGTCCTACACTCGCTGAATCGCTACTTAAACAAAATGTGGAGATTTGTAATTCTCATTTTAAATTTCATCACATAAGTCCTGTAGACATTATAAAAGCATTTAGATCTCTAGACAAGAAAAAGACTGTCGACCTTTACGGTTTATCAGTAAAAATTATTAGTGCCATAATTGATTGTGTGTCACCACACTTAGCTTGTATTTTTAATAAATGTATTGATGATGGCATATTTCCTGATTTGATGAAACACAGTAAAGTTATACCTTTATTTAAAGCCGGTAGTACAACAGACCCCTCTAATTTTAGACCTATATCAATACTACCGACTCTCAGTAAAATCTTTGAAAAAATCATATTAATTCAGTTATCGGCTCATTTTTATAGTAACGATTTGTTGTCACATAAACAATTCGGTTTTACTAGGGGCCGCTCGACAACCGACGCAGGTGTCGAGCTCTTACAACATATTTTTGAAGCTTGGGAAGATTCTCGGGATGCAATAGGAGTATTCTGCGACTTGTCCAAGGCATTTGATTGCGTTCATCATGACACCTTAATCAGGAAATTACGTCATTATGGTGTAACAGGCCGTGCTATTGACCTTTTGATTTCTTATATGAGTGGCAGAGTTCAGAGGGTTAACATCAGTGGCAACACATCGTCAGGGTCCACAGTCTGCATGGGCGTCCCACAGGGTTCCATACTCGGGCCATTTTTATTTTTAGTTTATATAAATGACTTGCCTAACCTTGTAAAGGATAATAAACATGAAATAGTATTGTTTGCAGATGATACCTCCGTATTATTTAAAGTAAATAGACAAAAATTAAGCTATGACGATGTGAACAATGCTATTTCTGAAGTAGTAGAATGGTTTACGGCAAATAATTTGTTACTTAATGAGAAAAAAACTAAATGTGTGAAATTTGTACTACCCAATGTCAGGGTGGTACCCACAAATATAATGATAAAAAATGCCACTTTAGATCTCGTAGATTCTACTGTATTTTTGGGCATTACTTTAGACGCCAAAATGCAATGGGGTCCTCATATACATAAATTGGCGAAAAGGCTCAGCTCTGCAGCGTACGCAGTCAAAAAAATTCGACAAATATCAGACGTAAATACTGCTAGATTAGTATATTTTAGTTATTTCCACAGCTTGATGTCTTACGGTATCTTGCTGTGGGGAAACGCCGCGGATATAAATACAATCTTTGTTTTACAAAAACGAGCCGTTCGCGCAATTTATCAATTGAGACCTGCAGTGTCACTTAGAGATAGGTTTAAAGTGTATAACATTCTAACCTTTTCGTCACAGTACATTTTTGAAAATCTAATGTATGTCAAAAAAAATATAACATCATTTAGGAAAAATAGTGATAAACATGATGTCAATACAAGAAATAAAGATAAACTTGCAGGTCACATAAGTCGCCTCCGCAAAGTCAGTAATTCATTCAAAGGGTTATGTATACGCTTTTTCAATAAGGTTCCAGTTGATATACAAAATCTTCCTCTCAATAAATTTAAAGATACTGTAAAACAGAAACTTATTGAGAAAGCATATTATAAAATATCAGACTATTTAGATGATAATCATCCCTGGACATAATCAGATCGTTCGCATGCCAGGCTATTTCACAATTAATAATGAAATTTAAAAACCTGTTTGTAATATAAAAACCTTTATGTAAAATCAAAGCCTGATTTTAAAAGAGCAACCCTTCGAGTTTCTTGCTTGTTCTTCTCAGGGGAAAATTGCATTTTGAACAAGCAGTAGCTTAAAAAATTTAAAATTTACTATGTAAAATTGACTATTTTAAGTGTACTCTGTGTACCTACAAAATAAAGCATTTTTGACTTTGACTTTGACTTTGACTTAGGGCACCGTCTACCTTCAGTAGGCGCCGTGTCGAGTACCTCTGTTGATCCTGGCTTACAGGAGTTACAGTGGAGGAGTGTGCAGGCGGGATTTGGTGGCCCTGCCTGGGGTAAAGGTAGCAATAGAATCACGTAGAGCACCGTCTACTTTCAGTAGGCGCCGTGTCGAGTACCACTGTTGATCCTGGCGTACAGGGGAGGAGTGTGGAGGCGGGATCTGGTGATGGCCCCATCTATCCAATGACTGACTTTACCGTCTGGTAATGTATTGACCAAAGTCAAGCCGTCTGGCTTGACTTGTCGTATCATACACGAATAGCGAAGGAGATTCCCCCACCCATATTACTAAACAAGGACCCCTGCTAGAACTGATCCCGAGATCTCCGTTTTTAAATCATATGTTGCCACAGAGGCGGTTAAAAGAGAGGTCAATAGAGACGTACATAAAGGGCAAACGTACATACGAAAGGTCAGATGCGGTGGGTGCGGTCAACCATTTACCGACGAGCGTGTATGAAGCATTTGATGAAAATTTAAATAGAAAAAGTAATATGTCAGGAACGTTGTAACTGGACATCTATAATCTCTGCCTACCCCAACGGAAAGGCATAAGTATAATGTATAGTTGTACGAGTATATTTCAATGTAAGATACATTATATCATTTGTTGAATGTCAATTTAAATATATAGGAAATAAAAATAGGGCTTAAGCATTTCTTTGTCAGTATGTCCACGCTGCTGCCGCTTCGGAAAGAGAAATCATCTGTGGGAAAAGAAGAAAGCCATAGGTTAATTGATCTTTTTTTTTGTTGTATATGTTAGGTTAACAGACATAATACTAGAAGCAAACCGAAAAAAAGATTGTGCGAGGCAGTTTATAACAAAGGAATAAGCTACGCTTTGACCTATGTGCCAATGTCTAGATATGAATGTTGTCTAGCTTATCAGATTACTGTTGATGCCTAATTAAATACCTCATTAGTATTTTGTGTTGGATACAAGCAATATTTATTTTTAAAAAGTGCTTTGTAGCCTTCGTCACGCATCGTCTTTAGGTATGTTTCAAACATATGGCTGTTAGGTTAGATAAATTACTCTATTACAAGTTTGTAACTGTTTAATATAATTTTTTCATTTTAATTACTGTGAAATAAGGCTACATTTCGAAAACCATAACACCAAGCAGTTTGATTGATCACTAATTCATTTCTAAGCCTGAATTAATAATTTATTTCATTTATTTTCTATTGCCTATCATTGTGGATGACGCACACAAAAGTCGTGCAACATTAGTGGCTACTGTAACACATTGCCCATTTTCTACATGTGTTGTTGTTATAACTGTATTAAACTCAAGTTTCGTCACCGAAGTTTTGATCGTCCAATGAGACCGGAACAGATTTGTTTACGACCTATGTAAATTCTATTAGAGAGTAGGTGGTTAGGGGTAATTAAAGCCTATAGGCGTCAATGGTGGGTTGTGTTAGATACATACATAGAAACACGCAAGCTCACGTTTGTGGCTGTTATTAGTTCACGCAAACTATTCTCGCTATGGAAATCTATCGGTAAACGTTAGAGGATCTATACTTAGTCAAAGTTAAAGCCTTTGACGTGTTACAGGCACTTTAGACTTTTAGGTAAAATGGTGGCACTAGTAAGTTCTGCAGTTGTCTCAATAAATATTTGTCGTAGCACTTTACTGTAGAGGTCTACGGTGCTACGCTGCTACGAAAGCTACCGTAGACTATTTGTAATGCGCAGCACGAAGCCAATAACTCAAGTCGGACTCGAGTGGAGGCAACGTAAATGCTCTAGGATATATTAAAAGAACTTAGTGTAATTAATGCTGGCTCCTCGGCTACACCACATAATGGGATGCAAAATTCTTCTGTGTATTTACAAAATAGGACAAATGCAGTTGCACATTTAGTTTTAAGGACGACGGTCTGGTTGAATGGTTTATGACCACGACTAAAACGCAACGGTCTTGGGAAAGTCAATAAAAATTCTTTCCTTTTTTTGGAGGCGGCTTCAATAGAGCCGTTACGTGTAACTTGGTTGTAATAATAATATACATAATATTCCAGATTGACCTCAGAGAGTGGCGGTATTTCGTCGTATCCTTTTGTATTATTAGTTGAAATATGTACTTAGTTAGTTGTAATTTCAAATAATATAGGAAGTGTTGTCATGTATAGTTTTATTCAGATGTAGAACAAAAAAGAGCCCGTTATTAGTGACAATTTTCATTTTAATTTCATTTCGCTCCCATAGCTACTCAACATTAGTAGGTACCTACATTGAATACTCATCTAAATTACAGCAATCTGAATTTCAAATAGTAAAGCTATTTAAATACAGAAACGTCAGCTGGCATTGACAAATCGATTTTTTAATTGCGGCTTTGTTTCGTTATTTTAAAATACTATTTGAAATAGAAATTGCTTTCTCAGTTCAGCTCTTAGATTATATAGTAACCTCTACCAATGAGAAATTGTAAAATTGTCAGACGTACGATACTCCAACCAATCATATATTAGAATGTAATCGGTGACGATATCAATGAGATTAAATAATAATATTCTTGGACATACACACAGCGCTATCTAGTTTCATACTAAGCAACTGGGCTTGTATTAAACATACCAGATGGTGGATATAATACACAAATACATTTTTGTAAATGAAAACATCTATAACTCGGGGCAAATGTCCGTATTCATCATATAAACATGTCCTAAGCGGGATTCGATTCCGCGACCTTTTAGTTAGCAGTCAGAGTTTCTAACCACCACACGAAATGGGTCGTTAAATGACGCAATAGAGGAAATATTGATCAAAAGAATAGATTTCTGAACATACCTGTAATACTTATTTTTATTACTAGGAGCCCGTAATGTCCCACTGCTGACCAAAGGCCTCCCTCCTCTCTCTCCACTTCTCTTAGTCTCCGGCTTCCTCTGACCTGTTGTTGAGGAACTTATCCAGCTCGTCCCGCCATCTCCTTTTCGGTCAGCCGCGACGCCTTCTTTCTAACGGTGAGCTCCAGGTGGTGCCTTTAGCTTGGCGACTGTTGTGGCCACGTCAGCAACTAGGGTCTTAGAGTGCTGTGTAGTGTTTCGAACATGGTCGGTCAGTTTTATATTTAGTATACTGCGCTTCATGACTCGTTTGCATACCTGTATATGTTCTGTAAATAGTGGATAATCCGTCCTATGGATATAGATGGGTGACCTATCTGTGACCGTAATCGGATTTCACGGAAAAAGGGAGGAAATAAGTTATCTTTGACTGCTGTAAAATGCGATAGGGATTTATGACGAACTGTAAGCGTAACAAATTAAGCAACCATTGTTTGATAGTAACGACGTAGGCACGGTCGACGAGAGAGGTAATTTCGTAGGGTTTGAATAAGTTTAACAGGCTCTAATTATATTTTCCTTCATGTTTTAATCACCAGGACGTGATTAGTAACTGTCGTTAAAGTTAAAGCTGCAGTTATACTTCTCTAGCGAAGGACGGACGGATATATTTTTATTATTAAACATGAGTTTTTTTGGATTGAACAGGATTGTTTTAGAATTGTAAACAGGAAAAAATGTAATTGTGACGGCTAGCGGCTGTCGAAAATAGTAGTTGAACTGCAAGTTCATAACAATATGAGTGATTTTTTTACTCAATTGCATATTAGGTCCTTACCTATGAAATTGGCGTTTTGTATGAAGAATTTCATAAAGACTGTTTTCTCCATACAAACATTTTTGATTTCTTTTTGGGAACGGCAGAGTCAAATTTAGCTAAACTTTGTGTGTATTATCGGATAACATTAAGTTAAGTATAGGCAGCGTTAATTTTTAAAAGTAACCGCTTTATAAAAATTTCAGCGAATCTAAGAAATGATTATGGGAAGCACATGAAAAGAGCTCTGTTCAAATTTTTTTTATGTGATTTAGCCCAGAAATTAAAAAATATTTCATGTGAAACCTTGAAATAATATTCCATTTTCCAAATAAAAAACAAATTTGGATATAGCTTTGAAAATCGCAGGAATTGGTACATATGATTAACGAAGAATAAAAACTCCAATTTCATAGGTAAAGCCCCAATATATTGTTATACGCTCATACAAAAATAAAAGAAGTTAAGATTGGCTAAAATATGCGTGTGAAAATATGCATCCCGTCCGGAGGGTGGGTACAACCACTTAGTAGCTTCTGCGACTATGGTAATTTTCAAAATTAGGGACGGTACAAATATCAATGTAAAAGTACGTAATATTAGCCAAGTACACTGTAATGAAACTAAAAGTGGGATATTTTAAATAGATTTAGGAATAATACGATGTGGGAGTCGCAAAATCCTTGTAAACTGGGTACAGTTAGTCGTATTAAAATTTAATTTAAATGCAATAACGATAAGATCACGTATGTACTCGTACATTAATATTATTTCCTTTCTATCTGTGATCCCAAAACGTCTACAATAGTACCACCTGAAAGGAGTCAGGGAGCCATTAGTGGCTCTGTGTGCTTTAAATCTTTTCGGCGACAGGCGTAATGTCTCTTTCACTTTAGTTTGGCGTGCTCACCACCGCACCGATTTATACTTTGCTGCCTCTAAAACATTTGCATCTACAGATTGCTTTAGCATCCTGAGCGAACTTACTTCGTGTTCTATGTACCTAATATTACATGATTTTGCATTTCCATTGATACGTATCAATGGAAATGCAAAATCATGTAATTTTAGGTATAGATATGGTTACATTGTGTATGTGTTTTTTTTAACCACAGACTGTTGTCCGTGACCTTATTAGCTTATTTCTTGTTTATCGATCTTATTGCTTATTATTTATAAATTAACTTACTCCATTTGTGCTGGAAGTTCAGGTTTTTTAAATCTACATATATATATATTCATAATGTTATGTGTGCGTTTTTACTTTGCTTATTATTTTGTATTCTTTTTACGAGTTATATTATACAATTATATTTACGATTTATATTACTACGATAGAATTAAGTTATATAATAACAAATATGGAATAGCTGATTTAACAAGTGTTACGCATTTGATTGATTGATATTATATACCGGATGCTTTTTTTACCGTAAAGAAAATAATATGGCATATTAAGTTAGTGAAATAGAAGGTATTGACATAGCTAGTTTAATTATTTTTTTCAAAAACGCCGGCTACGGACGGCGATACCCATGCGACTGGCGTGATTTGTAGGATTCTTAATCTTTCGAAATTTGGAACTCATATTTTCTCAAAGTATTCTTTCTTTATTTATTTAATTGAATGATGTAATTATGTGGAATAGGCTACAAACTACTACAAAAAATTAAAGCTATATTCCATGATGGTTTTGAAAAAAAAACTATCTATACCTTCTATTTCACTTACCTAATATGCCCTATTTTTTTCCTTACGGTAAAAAAATTCAGCGTCGGTGGCTCAGCGGCTAAGACGACGCGGTCTCCCAATTTGGGAGGTCCGGGTTCGATTACTAGACAGGCCATGCACCAATGAGTTTACAAATTTAATTTAATTACTTATGTGCATTTATCCGACTGCTCTTAAACGGTGACCGAAAACCTCGTGAGGAAACCTGCATACCTGAGAAATACAAATTCTAAGGCATGTGAAGTCCCCAACCCGCATTGGGCCAGCGTGGTGGACTATGGCTCATACTCCCTCATTATACGAGGGTAGGCCTATATCCCTGCAGTGGGATGTTTACGGGCTGATGATGATGATAAATATAGCAAAACTCTCATAAGCTGTATTGTATTGGATTTCAAGATTTTTCTAGGCGAAAGGCCTTGATCAAATAGCTCTGAGAAGAGCATTTTTGTTATGTCTTACGGAAGCAGCATTCGCTGGAAGACTCTTTAGGAGCAAGTCCGCGGGCCAATAAGAATTTTAATCGTTTATGCAAATCATCTGTGTGAAACGCGGCGCACGAAACCCACAGGTTCACTGCTTTTTTTCTTTTTTTATACCTATATATAAAAAAAGAAAAAATACCGCACCTTGCGAGGTGACCTCATCGAGACATTCAAAATTCTCACATATAAATACAACCTGCCTCACTTGCACGACATATTCAGGATGAAAGACATGCGACAGTTACGAGGGCACGCCCTGCGAATAAGCCGCACTCACGCTGACATCAATGTCGCCCATCACTTTCTGAGCAACCGTGTTGTACAGGCCTGGAATAAGCTGCCGGAAGAGGCTGTCTCCGCCCAATCAGTGAATTCGTTCAAAAATAGATTGGATAAATTTAAGAAAAATAATGATGACTTAAATATTGACTGAATAACAACATAATAAACAATGTGAACTCTCCTAACACTGTGACATAGACATACCAGCAGTAAGTCTATAATAATAATATAATAATAATAATAATATAAAAAGTATATCCCAACTAATATTATAAATGCAAAAGTTTGTGTGTGTGTGTATGTATGTATGTTTGTTACCTCTTCACGCCTATACGGCTGGACGGATTTGGATGAAATTTGATGGGTAGACAGATTAGGACTTGGATTAACATATAAGCTATTTTTTTTCTGAACCTATTTTGATTAAATCTTTCGCGCGGACGAAGTCGCGGGCGGAAAGCTAGTATGTATATAAATAAATTTTATTGTTTTTAGGAGCTGGTTGAATTACATATACCAAGCGCTTTAATAATTCAGGTAGTAACAAATTTTGCAATAACCATTCTGGTCAATGTTCTTTAGATATATAGACTACTAGCTTTACACCCGCGGCTTCACCTGCGTTGGAATAACTGTATCGCCGATATGTTTAATTTGTTTATCCCGCGGGAAATACTCACTTTATCGGGATAAAAATGTCCTATGTTTTAATCTAGAGTATGTTCTACCTACGTACCAAATTTTATTCGTATCCGTTTATCCGTTTCGCTGTGATTGAGCAACAAACTAACAAACATCCAAACTTTCGCATTTATAATATTAGCTAGATAAATATATAGACACACCAATCATCTAGTAGTTGGTCTTCTTATTAAATTTCATTAAATAAATATTATAAAAATGTGAAAGTTTGGTACATAGGTAGAATATACCCTGGATTAAGACATATATTGTGTTCCTGTTGTCAGAGATAAGATAGCCAGTCCCCCAAATGTGTTGGGGTTTCCGTGTCAGTACGCTTCCCCCTTCGACCTTATCTGCACTTAACATCAGGTGTGATTGAGGTCAAGTACCGTCCCCTTGTGCATAAAAAAAATAGGATATTTTTATCCCGATAAAGTGGGTACTTCCCGCGGGATTAACAAATTGAACATATCCGCGATAAAGTTATTGCAACGCAGGGGAAGCCGCGGGCGGAAAGCGAGTATTAAATAAATATACTTTTTTGTAGAACCGATTATTATCGGATGCTAAACGAATACTACGTTACAATATACTTGTGTTGTAATTATGTCATAACTATAGTACTAAAAAAAATTATCAGTCATCACCAAGTAATACTTTAATATGCCTTGCTTCCCAAGGATATTTGGAAGCGGTATATACTTACACCAGATCACCTTAATCCGTTATTCCGCTCGTGGCGTCTGCCATGCGACACAATAATAAGGTATATTTATCAAAGGCATTGCTTAGGTAGCAAGTGCTATATCTTGATTTACCTGGCCCGTTTGCTGTGTGCAAATTATTACCAGCTCACGCGCCCACCTGCGTCTCACGTTTAATATGCTCAGTATAGGGTTGTCAACTTAACATTTCAGGTACATTTGAAAATAGTATTATTGTAGTGCTTGCTTTTCACTCAGGAGACTCAATTAAGCGTATTTTTAACACCCGATGTAAAACGACATGTGTTATGTGTTTGACACCGTTATGTGATTGTGTGAGTCCAGTCTTTGTCCGGATGTATTTTAGTAATGGTGGTCTGATTTCAATGCGGTTCTTATATTGACGATTAAACAGGATTTCGAAATACCTATGAAGCTATATATACCGTTGGTTTGGTTTATCTGGATGATGTAGTCACTTGTTTTAGATGCGTTCGAAGCTTTTGCTTAAATTAAATTATATATATATATATTCAAACAAACAACAAGGAAAACAAGCAAGATAACGGTACAATTTGGCAGGTAACCAATCGGTTATGAAGCATTATGTTACATAATAGGTATTCAATATATTATATTTTATTTTGGAGTTACTAAAATTAGTTAAATACTTATTTATTAATTGATGAATATTCTGAGTACAAATGTTCGTTACCGAAGCCTGTTAAAACTAAGAATATTGCCTAAAATTTATTTCTCTAAAAACAACCTCTTCTCTCTTCCTTCTCTAAAAACAACTCATATAAAAAAAAAAACAACCCCAGCTAATTTCGGAGGTGACGTAGGATTCTCAGTGGGCGAATTACATGTAAAATCTATTTTTAGTAGTGTAAATTCATTTGTATTGCATATATGTACGAGAATGTATGATTTAACATTCCATCTATGACTTATGCCCTTACCACGTATACTCAGAAAGTCGGTTTTGAAGAGAATTTGCTTTTTTGCTTTGGTATTTTCTATAAGGCTTCGACGCAAGGAACGAATACGTAAATGAAGCCCTAAATATTGCATGATGATCATTTATTATTTATCCTTGGACATACACACAGCGCCATCTCGTTCCTGAGAAACTTGGCTTGTGTTATGGATACCAGCCCCCGTAGCATGACATTGTTTTTCGCGCGCGATGCGATGTTAGAGCGGGATAGTTGTATATTTCGTCCAAACGAATGAGCAAGACAAATAAACGTTTATCGCGCATGTCATGCTACTAGTGCTGATGGTTGATATACTACACGAGTAATGTACGTGTTTTTTTATACATGAAAACATACATGACTCGAGTACCTACAGTTCATCTACAAACTGCTCCTAGCGGAATTCGAACCCGCGGCCTCTACGTAGCGTTCAGAGTCTCTAAACACTGCACCAAACAGGTCGTCTAATAAAACAAATACAGACTAATATTATGCATTAACTACTACATTTCATAAATATATTTCTATCTCTGCTACAAACGGAAGCATAACCATGAATATGGACTGCAACCATAAATTTCCCTTGCTGCGTCTTATCCCGTCATATGTTTTAAAGAGGCCGGATGTTGGGGACAAAACCGAACATCATACGAAAAATTGGGTTCCGTAGGACCGTTTCTGAAACATTAATCAATCACGTGTCTGAAAGGGGCGGTGTCCCAGGGGTCCGCTCGTTTTGACCCCGGGCGTCTAATAATTGCCCTGGAATGCTTTGGGAATATCGACTGGATGGAAATGGAAATATCGGATACTACTAGACGGTTTAAACGCTTCATTGGATAGATGTCGGATTTTCGTCGGTACGATTTCGCGTTCATAACATTTTTTAATTTTATGTAGGTAATTTGTATTTATTAATGTAAATCTAAATTACAGGTGAATATAAATAAAGAAAATGTGTTTGAGATCAGTATTGTGGGCACTCTCCCAGTGCCCAAGAGACTGACAGCCTTACCTCGTTGTATAGCAATGCTATTCACAGCACAAGGTAGCTCTTTGTCATCAGAGTTCTCATACTATTAATATCACTTTTGAAAATGTTTATAAATGCTATTGCTATGTCATGTTCGAATTGGGTTTGGCATCACATTAAACAAAACTCTTTTGTAAATAATTCATCACGTGCCAGAAATTTTTGACATAAAGAATTCTATCGCTTACCTGTTGGCGGGTTCTCTTTGGCACATATTTTTTATCGGTTTATTTTAAGGAAAATCAACAGCCGTGTTACATCACAAATAATTGCAAATTATATTTGACGAATAAGAGGTTCTCATATACCTATAGAAATATTGTAGAATATATGTTGTGGTCTAGTAAAGCGCTCTGCAGTATCTAACGCTAGACATTATACGAAGTGATTAATATCTGTTAAAGTCATATCTACCTATTTGTAAAATCTAGAAGTTACACTTATATCATTAAAACCAGAAAATAAAGGACATAGAAACTATTGCTACGGATAAGGAACTATTGCGAACGATATGAGAATCTTGTTATTTTGAGAAGCTATCGATTATCTAACGAAGAGTGTTTCTTCTGCATGTTATTTAGTAATTTTGCTTTACAAATTGTTTAATTCTTATATTATATATTTATAAAGCACTTAAGTATGTGTATACTATTTTTTTTATGTATATACTACCATCTCTATGTATATATATATAGCTATTTATGTATATAATATATATGTACAAATGTATGGTTTTAATTTTTGTTTATTAAATAAGTAATTAATTATGTAGCTATTTCATATCTGCATCCGTATTTTGCACAACCTACCTGTTCTATATAGTTTTTTTTTTTTTTTAATGCAAAAGGGTTCGTACTTGAGTTATACTCCTACACCCAAAGGTTGCCTGGAAGAGATCGCTCTTAGTGATAAGGCTGCCTAATTGTATTCTTTCCAGTATTGTGTTTTGTAAAATGTATATTCTCCTTTTATGCAATGAAATGTATTTGTATTGTATTGTATTTAGCATTTCAAGATTTAGCCAATACTGCTAATGGACCGTCATAAAAATATGGCTAAGATACTTACTGCACTAAACTTTGTGCTTATATAGGTATACAATTTTAAAGCAAAAATTTGAAAATTGGAACTACATAGGTAATTACATACGTGATCATAAAATAAACCATATTTTTGTTGATGGTCTCATAGCAACTAAATAAATTCTTTGGTATGTGACTTAAGCAAAATCTATTCCAAAATTTTAATCCGCTTCAGTGTATATAGGTTGGAGTTTCGACATTAATAGGAAATTCATTTTCGATGGAATTGCAATCGGAAATACCGAATCAATCCGACCAATTTGACGGCGAGGGCGTTCAGTCTGCACGGGACTCCGTAAACACTTACTCAATTCGGGATTAATAGTGAAATATCCAGGTTCGAATGCTTTTAATTACCTAACAACACAACAGAACACTGGAAACGTTTTAAATTAACAATTGTAGGTGCTAAAGAGAATTCTCGTTTATGATGTTTTTTTGTAGCGATTCGTGAAACGTGAAATTCTGTGCATTACCTTTTCCTTGGAACTAATTAACTTTAGAATATATACAAGTTACATTACATGTAATACATAATAGAAAGAATTAATCAATAATCACATACTAGTTCCAAAATGTTGTCTCATACATATAATCACATACTAATATAATCACATACAACGTCCAAAATTTTGTCTCATGCATATCTGCCAGGAGAGCGAATCTCGCACACGCAAGATTTTTATGTCGATAGACATCAATAGGTTTGTAACTTTTACACTCGCGTATTAGTATGAAAGAGATACACATACCAATATCGACAAAATAGTGAAATGTCTAGTGCGCGACAATCCGGTCTTGATTCTCGCGCACTCGAGATTTCAACGTCCCGTCGATAGACAGCCATAGATTTGGCACTTATGAACTTACCCATAAGTATGTAAGCGACATCGATATTGTAATCTCGAACGCGTGATAATCACCCCCCAGAAGCAAAAGCTACTTAGTTTTAACATATTTGGTTTCCACAATGTTAACCAAAATCTGAAATTGAGTAAATATCAGGTTGAATTCAGCAACTGGCTAACTTATTCTGAAGCAGGTTGTCTATACTATAGTTAAGACAACTGTGTATATTATGAGATACATACTTATAATCACTTAATTTTCTATGGTAGGACTTGCAGAGCTAGCTGAATTGTTAATTAAACTTTTCTTTCTTAATTGTTACAGGCGGTCGAGCGCGGGGCTCCTGGCACCTCAGCTGGCGTGCCAAAGCTCATCGCCGCCGACGACTGCGTCTGCGCCGCCGCTCCCCGCGCCCGCGTCACCCCCCCGCACCGTCTCCGCACCACCCGCACCACTCGCACCGCCCCCTCCCGACCCCGTACCGCAACCCGACCAAGAAGATGGCGTCAGATTACGAAGAGCGCACACGGTCGCTGTGCGGGATTATATCAAAAGAGAAACCCAGACATTCTTCGGAGTACAAAAAAATAATGAGAGGGAACAAAGAAGGCTGTGGTATGAGAGGCGGAGAAGGCACGCGGCGCGGGCGCTGGGTGATCTCCGGCTCGACATACCGGCGGACCTTCACCCTGATGATGATGTTATTAGGTAAGGTTATGCAAATATTCGTTATGCTATTGTTTCTTAATTTAAATTCCTATTACCAACAATTTCAGGCAAAGAAACATAAGGGCTTGCATCCATGACATGCATAATAGTGTTGTTGGAAGAGATTGAGAAGTAGATAGAAGATATCCAGTCAAAAGTGAAAAAGCAATTTAAAATAACTAATTTATTACAATCATTATCAATCGGGATCAGCCCACTGCTGGCTCCTCTATAAATCCTCCTTCTTAGTTCTTTATCAGCCAGTCCGGCGAATTAAAAGCGGGCTAGTGAATGCCCGATCAGCACTCACAGTCAAATTATGCATGTATGTATGTGTGATTGCATATACATATGGACACTTGTCAGTGACTATGAATATCAGACTTTACGTGGATCGATTAGATAATTTCCACACCATCTTGCAAATTCATTGATAAACATTAGACAACTTAAAAATAACTTAATTAACGCGGAAAAGTTTTCGTTTTACTTTTTCCCAATTAGGACTAATTTAGCACTTGTATTATTACCCATCGGATACTTCAGTTAATAGGTACGTAATAGTTTCTACTCTAAGGTTTTTTTTAATTTAATAATATTTTTAGCAAAAGTGTGGTAAAATGACAAGTTTCCAGGCCAAAAATAAAAAAAAAAGAAAACAAAGGAGAGAGGGTACTTGGCAGACAACAGGGACATTCGGGGTTAGACGGTTGAAGTGAAAGGTTGAAATGATTGTGATAGTTTCCGGTTGGAATCCTGGATGGATAGTTGGTTAATGGTTAAGAGTTTCCTGAATATAGCTTTGGAAGTACAAATGAGTTATTATTTATTCAGGATTGCCTATACTTCTGAGATAGTTTACACTACTTACCTGTACACGCGTTGAACCTATGTGCGACACACTAAAAGGTCATTCACATTTCAGCGAAGAACAGATGACTTCACTGATTGACTTCTGAAAGCATGCTTCGTTTCAGACATACGCCCTGTATACGAGCAATTTTGACGTCATAACAAAGTGGATAAAGGAACATCAATACTATTTCTACACAAACTGTGAAATGTACGAACCGTAATAAGACCTCGGAATGTAAAATAATATTTCACCATTTCACCGGTGTGTTGAAATAACTGGAAAATGGAATTGTAAATGAAATTCTCGACGTGGTTCATTAAACATTTAACACCCTATAGATTTTCACTCGTTCGAGTAAATTGCACTTCATTATCAATTTATCGTATTCAAAACTTCTAGTGAGGCGTACAAATTGCTTTACACGAGCACAAAATAAAATTAAGCACAAAATCAGTGTTAATTGATGTCAGAACAAATTTGCAGACTTGTTGGAAAATTAATAAATAATACTAAAGCTTTTTGTGAGGCATCGAATTTAATGGAAATCTAATTGGGTTCATAATTGTGTATCCAGTCCCAGCTTAAACGATTTAAATTTTATCCATAATTTTTCGTATCGATCACAAATTTTTGGTGTTTGTAAATGCTTTATTATACAAAAGAAAACATCGGTATTGTTGACTGCACAAAAATATAAACATTTTCCGTTAGAAATTCAATGGTATTCTTAATTTTTTTTACATTTGATACATACCTATTTTTAGCCGACTGACCATGAAAGGAGGGTAATGTTTTTCGAGTGTATGTATGTATGCCCATTCCTTTGGCGCATCCTGTAACCTAAGCGGCTTGACCGATTTCGAAATGCATGGTGTCGTTACATTCGTATTTATATCTAGAGTATACGGTACATTTTATGATAAAACATTCAACATTGTGTCCGCAAAATAGAAAACATGATGTTGGAATTTTTGGTTTTTAAATACTTAAATAGTTATTGTTAATAAGATTTTTATAATAATAATTTCATAATCATGTGTAATTTGATGAATTTTATAATTTATGGGTTATTTTCATAAAATACGTAGATTCCATGTGCAATGAATCTGGTTCAACTAAGAATTTGATATTTTTGCCATCAACTCGCTAAGAAGAACTAGGAATAATTGGCTGCTTAAAAAGAGAAATAGATATTTAGTCTAACATTAAATGAACTGAACAAATACTCTTTTAAATTTAATTCCAGTTTGACTTTAGATTGAGATATGCTTGTTTTGATTCCCACGAGAAGTGTCTCTTCTTCCGGAATTAGAAAATCTAAAATAATCTACGGAAATATTCATAGTGAGTGACAACGATTTGATGGGCAGTATTGTGATACTTCATTATGATGAAGATACTCCTAGTCGATGGGCTCGGAATGTGCAAAAATATGAAGTTATCGCCCATCTGTCTACAGAGGCTTATCCAGCAGCTGATTTGAAAGAGCTGTTGATCATCACCAGCCCGTAAACATCCCACTGCAGGGATATAGGCCTTCCCTCGTATAATGATGGAGTATGGGCCATAGTCCATCACGCTGGCATAATGCGGTTGGGGGACTTCACATGCCTTTTAATTTTAATTTTTAATTTTTAGTATTCCTTCACCGTTTAAGAGCAGTCGGATAAATGCACATAAGTAATTAAATTAAATTTAAAAACTCATTGGTACATGGCCTGCCTGGGAATCGAACCAGGACCTCCTAAATTGGGAGACCGTGTCTTAACCGCTGAGCCACCGACGCTCTCTCTGCTGGTGCTCAATCTCGCAGTAATTATTCCTTTAATTAGGTGTACCCACAACTTTGTTAAAGCTCGTCAAATAGAGCTATTAATGGAGTACATTAGTGACATTGTTAGTTAACTAGTACAATGACGTTGTCATTGTGGATAATCCCTATTATAATTGTCAATTAACGGACGGTTATGTTTATTACGTCGGTAAAGTTCAGTATACTCGTAATCTATCCAATCTCTGTGTGATGGATGAGGATCCCAAATTAATCCTGCGTGATGATTACTTCGAAGTTATCGAATTCGTAATGTAACTGATCATAGGATTTGTGATACCATCACAAATTCAGAATTGAATGGAGGAATTTCGAAGTAGAAATATGTATATATGAGTATTGGGCACTATTTGTACGGTCTTTTAGGGAAGGATTTGCTTTAATCATTTATCAATCAATCAATCAATCAAATCAAATACGCTTTATTGTTTAAATAAGGAAGGTATCCTTGTGGTAAAAAAACTCATCGGTATAATATTCATCGTATGTATTTTTATTTTTATATATTCGGAAGACCAACAGCTGCAATAACACTTTACAAACTATTATAGGCAACAAAGAGCCAATTACAAGCCCTCACAAATAGAAATACATAAAAAATTAAAGAACATGCATTATCACATTTGTACATTGTTAGCCCTCGTGGTACAATTAACAAATTCAGTAATTGCCAAAACAAAAAAGAAAAAAATATCATTACTTATCTTATCTTAGTTTATCTATTAATACCTAATTACTAGGTAACAATATTTTAAAATAAAAAGCTATCAAAAAATTGTTGACTGAGTTGACGCCTCACTGACATAAAACTTGTATTAAAAAGATCTAAATCGAACTTCTTAGACAATTTATTAAAATTGTTGCTCGCACACCACTGAAAGGTGTTTTTTCTGTAATTCGTATAAGTCGGAGGTAGAGAATAATATCGTTTAGCAGGAGGTCGGAGACAGATTTAGCAGAGAAGTTCTGGACAATCAATGAACCCAGAAGTTATCTTCAATAAAAATATGAGATCAACTTTTAACAATTTCACGTCTAGCTTCAAGTGGCAACAGATAGTGCTGTCTATATAGACTAAGGTAGTCTCGGTATCTAGTTTTCTATGTGTGAAATATAAGTGATAAGGGTTCCAGATTTACGCGTACTCCAAATGTACAAATACAAAAATTTGAAAGTTTTAGCTTGAGTAAGATCCTTGGAGGTATCACGAATCCCAAAGCCTTAGATGCTTTAGATACAATGGTGTTGGTATGTGTATCAAATAATAATTTAGAATCATGGTGAACACCCAAATCACGTACAGTGAAATCCCTGTGATCCCTGTGCCGTTTATAATATGTATGTATATATTTAGTTAGGGATATTATTAGTTTTATTAGTCGGTGGTTCAACATGCGCTCTCCCAATTTAGGAGGTCCGGGTTCGATTCCCAGGCAGGCATGTACCAATGAGTTAAATTTAATTTAATTACAACCCGCATGTCTGAGAAATAAAAATTATAAGGAATGTGAATTTCCCAACACGTATTGCGCCACCGTGGTGGACTATGTCCATACTCCCTCATTATACGAGGGAAGGCCTATATCCCTGCAGTGGGATGTTTATGGGTCGAGATGGTGATGGTGATGACGATAATTATTAGTTTAAATATTATTTAGTTATATCATTAAATATCATTTTCGTTTACACACTATGTATGCCTATCTTTTAAAATTCTCTCTTATAGAGATAAATTCGCCCTTTGTACGTTTGTATTTAATTCTTTTTAATGTGTATTTTGAGGTGCAATAAAGTGTTAAATAATAATAAATATATTGTATGTGCATAGCCCGAAGACTGTTGATATTGTTTGTCTATCATGCCCACATATATCTACGACTGCGTCATTAGAAAGAAAATCTGTTTTAAAACAAACAACAATCATACAAGTTTCCCCCAAATATTTTTAGGCTACAAACAGAAATGTTCAAATACTTATTTCAGCTTGATACTCGTCATTAACTAATAAGTAATATTATTATACCATGTTTACAAATATTCATAGTGGTTGTTCCATTAGTAAATTACTTATCAAGAGCCTGTCATCAAATAAATGTTCGTTCGTAGCTTCATCGTACGTTATAGTAAAAATATAGCCGTGCAATTTGGAAATAGATTTTAAAACAAACAGTCAATTATCGTAAAACTTTTTCGAATTTCCCCAACCTTCAATAAGTTCATTTGCCATAGGATCGTGTAGTTATATAGTTTTGGTTAGTTACAGATATTCACTTAATGTACAGTGTTCCACATTTTAACGGTTAATGCCGTTGACAGACATACTTCCTCTAGTCTACAGACTAATGTAGTTTTGTTGAACTGTCTGCAGAGCGAAATACTCCAAGCAAAGGGGTTTGTTGCCAACTGAGTGTTTGGAGTGCTCGCGCGCTAATATAATTTTATTCGACTATCTCTAGCCAAGCGAGCTGGAGAATGGAGTATGTGGTAATAACTATTTTGCAGAAAGTTTCCTTTTGATGAAGTTGGCGGAGGTTATTTCGTTGAACAAAACGTTAGTAAAAGAAAATCTTTGCGACAGACTGTGCATTCAAATGGGCTGCGTATTTCAATGACGTCAATTTTGAAATTTCTTATGATAGCTCCTGCTAAATTTAATGTGAGGAAAAGACAAACAAACGTATTCATTAATCATTCATTATGATTCTAGGTTCATGTGTATTTCATATTGGGTAGTCCCACACCTGTCGAGAATTGTAAATTATTTGTTGCGATGAGAAGCTGAATTTCTGTTTACCGAAATGCGAGTCATTGTACTCCATTCTCTGTAACATAATAAATAAAGCGAAACGGACAGAACATTTGGTGCTATTCCAAACGTGCCACGGTACATACAGGGATCAAGTATTACAAGTACTTACGAAGTCTGGCAAATCGTTCCACTTGACTAGCCATCTGGTTAGCTTACTTGATCGGAACTAAAGTTGAAACGACTTGCGTCATATTTAAATGAACCATTAGATACTTAATACTATAAAGAACTTGTATGGATGTGATGTTAATAAAAATAGTTGCTTCCGGTAGTTCTATTATTATATACAAATATTTGATTCAGGCGGACGTATTATACATGATGAGGTTTGCATTTAACTCTTATCTGAGTATCATGTTATCTGAAACGGCCTGAATACAGTAATTATCAGGAGCCTATAATGTCACCGCTCACGCCTCTTCACACCGAGCTTCCTCTAACCTGTCATTGAGGAATTTACCTAGCTTGTCCCGCCATCTTCTCTGTCTGGCGCACTACCTTTTTATCTTTCTAGAGGTGGACTGGTCGCGATGTTTTTGGATCTCAGATCATTTGGCATGGCCAGTCCAATGCTACTTTTAGAATGCAGTGTTGTTGCTTATAAATTAGCCGGCTAGGGACGCGCCCTTTAAGCTGAGCATATCGCATTCAGCGCCATCTATCGAACGATTACGTTGACTTTGTTTAAATGAATCACGACTACACAATGAATGAGAGCGAATGAAGGACTGAGTGATGGATATACGGTTGGTTCGCTGGGGAGTAGGTCTTACATGACGAGGATATGTACTATGTTCTGGATTCCATACTGTTAATAGTTAAGCTAAATTATGTTACTAAGAGAGTGGTGCATATGAATGGATGGAAAGGAGGATTACTCTCACAGAGTTGATTTGAACGAAAAGGGCGTGAATGGTGAAGTAACGGTTAATAGAGGAGAATGGAAAAAAAGACGTAACTCCAAATAAATTGGGACAAGAGCAAGAAGATGATGATTGTTAGCATGCGCTTCATTATACAGTTTTCTGTCTAAGTTGAGTATAATTGTTTATATCAGAAATGGGATAGCTTTTCTCGTACCATTGATAAGTGGACGCATAAGAGAAAGCGTGTTCGGTTCCCATCGAGCTTGATTTGTCGAACAATTGTCAAACAGCGCTTAAACACCATTGTCTTCACCGCCACCAAAACTCAAAAAGGTACATGCTGCTGCATTATCATTTTGGATGTTATGATACTGGTTTTTGACCCTAATAACAGATAATGTTTTGTCATTATTGAATTCCATGAAATTACTTATTCCTGGTTAGACAGCACGATCCGTTACCAGGCTCTAAATAAGTTGAATTGTTTAGCTAAGATTTGGTACGACTCGAAAATGAAGACGAAAAGTCCAGTAAGCGAACGATTTTTACTTCCTATAACCTTAAGGTCCTATTTTTTTTGCAAATGGATACAGTACCTGTCAGTGATAGGAACAATTTTTTTCTAACAAATCGGTTGCTTTAGATATAGTATAGGTATTTAGTAATAAAACATAGAGTATTAGATTAAAATTTGCACTGTGAATTTCATTGCGTCAGAAAATATACTTAGAACTCTTGTAACTATTTTCAAAAAAATCAATCATTAACTTCCAAGACTCAATAAACTATTTTTAGAAAATAGTATATATTTCATAAGGGATTCGGTTTTGTCATAGTTAAGGGGTTCTTAACCAGCCTGGAGTGCAAAAGAGCTCGTGGTAGGTTTTTGAATATTGGGTTGAGTCTATGGTTATTTGAAGCAATGAACGGCTTGTATTTTGTACCATGCCCAAGTATGACTATACAGTTAATTAGAGTTAGGTGGTCTGCTGTTCAACGTTTACCCAATGGACTTCCGCAACGCAACAGCAAGCTTATTAATGTCCTTGTTAATTCTTGACTCCAAAGTGCCCGCTAACTTTACGTGGCCCGTCGAATACCAACTTTGGACAGTTGGAAATTCTGCACTATTACAATGAGTGTGTAGTTAGAATTTCTAGAACTTTGTTTTAGTTAGAAGACAGTGCGTTAATTAACTGATAGAGTTTAGGTGTTTGTTTCTACTCTACAGTGTGAAATTTAATTCATGTAATTCCTGTATACTGGTGACTCCACTTCTAATTACGAACAACTTTCCAATACTTTCGTAGCCGAATTCGATCAAAAAATTTTCCATTACTCATACAAAGTAAACCTTTTCTAAACCACCATTAGTATGGAACTCCAACAATTTTCTGCTGAATTCGACTATGGTTCCCAGTTCCCAGAATAAACAGGAATTACATGAATTAAATTTCACCCTGTATGTATATTTCCTGTGCTAATAATTATGATAGAGTCAACGAGAGCTAGTAAAATTAGAGGCTACTAGTATTTAATTTTCAGAGTAACAAAGCATCTGTAATCTCGCTTTTTTACAGTTAAAGTATTACAGTTGCAATTAAGTTTTATTATGTAGATTTTTATGTTTTAATGTACCACAAGAATGAATAAAAATATATTTAATTTGATTTATGTATAACTATATTTTGGTTATGAAATGACGACCGATTGGTGTAGTGGATAGTGACCCTGTCAGCGAAACCAACGGTTGCGGGTTCGAATCCCGCGAGGGGTAAATGTTGAATGATGAATACAAACATTTATTTCCGAGTCATGGATGTTTAAAATATTTATGTATGTTTATCCGTTATCTAGTATCCATAGTATAAGCTTTGCTTAGTTTGGGAATAGATGATTGGTGTAAGTGTCGGAAATATTTATTTATTTGTTTACAAAAGAAAATGTATTTTTATAATATATGAATAATCTGGTATCCATTAGGTATACAAGCCTAGTTGTTTAATGTGGGACTAAATGGCTCTGTATATGTTCAAGGATATTTATTTATTATTATTATTACGATAAAAAATAATTAAATATTTAAATTGATATGGGGAAGATCTAAAAGATTTTACAATACCTTAGAAGCTGTATTGGTTCTATTCATGAAGGACCTCTGAAAATAAAGATAAGGCTTATAGCTTAGCTATCATATCCAATACCTAGTAGAATAGAACTTTGTCTTATTTAGTATTATTATTGCTCGTATAAAAGCTAAGTCGTCTTATATCGAGAAAATGTTGCCTCTTTCCTTACATGCCTTGCCAAGACTAGTGGATATTTATTTGACAGCGTTCCTAAATTATGCCCACGCTGTGCTCTCAGCATCCTCAATTTTTTTAAGTAAAGAATATGATTCCTCCCCTTCGGTTTCTGTTTGGAAAATTGCAGATATATTTATTCTTTGGTAACCTATACATAAACCTTCATTAGAATAGTATTGATCCAAGTGTAAATGATGACAACAACAGGGTTCCATTAAATTTACATAAATTACTAAATTTACAAATTAATCTACCTATATCTAACTAAAAAAAATATCTACGTTCTAGGATCTAGAAGGCTGACAGCGTTACCTCTCGGTATCACTATACTAATGATATCGACCAAACGCGTAGATAACTCCTTTGCAAATTTCGTCGCCTTTGGGCCCCATTGACCAAAAATGTTTCCGCCCTAAACAACGTAAAGATGTAGGCCGCTTCGAGGTCTGCATATATCTGCTGGCTGAGTGATTCTGCGAGGGCATCTGCCGTGCGAGCAAAGTCGTGTTGACGTGGGCTGGCCAAAGTAACTAAGCAGGTTGCAACCCACAAAAACTACTTTCCTAATGTCCAAGGGCTCAACGTCATGCAATCGGGCCTTTAACCGTTACTTCTCCAAATACCTGAAGGTTCGAGTACAACAGGGACATTAGCAAAGACGGCGGCCCACTTGTAAATGTAACGCTTTTCAAAGCGTTCATATTTATTTATCTCTTATATATTAATAATGACGTGTTGAAGTGATAATTTTACCTATGAAATAAAATATTTTGATTTGATTTGATTTATAGGTACGTTAAAAAATTTAAAGATCTTTTTTAATCAAATTATCAATATTCCGTTATCAAAGTTTTGAACAGTCTGAAACAGATAAACCTTTACAGCCCGCCATAATACAAATTGACTTTTCTCAGGAAGTTAGGAATGATTTTCGATAGTACTTTTATTATATTGATGTACTCAGTAACTGTTTTAAATAAATACACAATTGTTCACGATTACGACGATGTAAACGTTCACGATGTCCTGAGAAATTTAATTTGTATTAGCTTTTTGGGTTTCAGACTGTACTTGTATAATTGTTTGTTTTTATGCACTTCAATTTAGTAATTGACCTCAATCACACCTGATATTAAGTGAAGATGAGGCCGAAGGTGGAAATGTATTGACCTGAACCCCATCTTATTCAGGGGCTGGCTATCTTATCTGTGAAAACCGGAATACAACAATGCTAGTAACATTACTGTTAGACGGCAGACTTTAAATAAGATGGTGGTAGATAGCCAGGCGGACATTTAAAATGCCCTACCGCCAACCAAACTGAGTACTAAACAAGTACCCCACTCGGGATTGAACCGGCGACCTCCGATTCTCCGACGTTGTTTACATTGAACCATGAATGCGGTTAACATTGATTAATAATTAGCTATTATAGATTTGGAAATGAATGTGAAAGGCCTACGCTCAGCAATGGATCTCCTGTAGGTAGCTGACATGATTATGATGGTAGTTTATTTTTATTATTATTACTAAATCGTTTATTGCACATAATGACATGAGGCGGTCTTATCGCTGATAGTGATAGAAATACACACGAAACGAAAAACAGAAGGTACATACAATTCATAAAAGAGATAGATGGGTAAATTTTCATACGCACATTTTTAGGCGTCCCATGACCATTTTAAAAAACTATAATTTAAAACAGATTAAACGTATGTTTTTTCAAAATGTATTATATATCCCAACAATAGTAAAAAAAAACAGATTGTAATAAATATATAAAACTAACAAGAAATAATGCGTTGAATATCAGACATGTATGGGCGGCCTACGTCTGGGAGGCATGTCCCACTTCAAATCACGCGCACAAAATCACTCACTATTTCACGAATTTTCAACGTTTCTTCTATTAAAATATCACATTATAAAGATAATAACCCTCCTTCCCATATTAAAATACAAAAACTTTACTAACTATTATAATTTAGAGCTGAGAGGCCACTTTGTCTTTGTCCCGCTTAAAACTGCGCTTATACGGGTGGACGAAAGTAAATAAAACCCCGATGACTGTTACATGATAACCCCTTTACTTAATAACCGATAAATCTATTATATGGATACACACACATGTTCAATAGCTTAACACTAGTATATTTATGTCTGTATAGACACTACACGCTTCCGATGCTCGCATTTGACTACTTGTTTCTTATTGGCTAAGCGATATCTTTCTTATTATCCTGTTGTATCGTACCGTCGAAGCATTAGTAGTGCTCCAACTTGTGCGGACAAACGACAACGCATACGCAATTTTTCAAAGGCTAGCGAGGTACGTTATTCACACTATGTGTTTTGGTTACGATGAGCGGTAATTTCGGTGGCATGCTTTAGTTAATGAATAGAAGAACATAAATATTATTGAAATCAGTATAAAGTAGATAATTGTTTTGTTATAACGACCTGCATAGCCACTGACGCTCCTGTCTTAACCGCTAATACCGTATTTTTATTGAAATAATCTAAGTTATACTTCGTCGTTACATCCTCCTCCCGCGCCCCCACCCGGCCCCGACTCGTGCGCCGAAACGGCCTTCGCTTTTTTTGTGCGGGCATCAAAGCATCGAATTTTTTTTTAAAGTGAATATCTGTTGTATCGTGCGATATTACCACGTGTGATTGTGTGGAGGTTTTTCCGGGATGGGGAAACGGAAACATAAGAATTCCGACGAACATATTAAAAGGAAAATAAGGCGCCTCGAAAGGCGACTTAGGATGCGTCATAAATCTAGTGACGAAGGTTAGTGACGTGATTATTCATACTTTGTATTAATTTACTGTTCTATTTATTCTTCCGACACACACGGAATCATCTCATATACTTATCTTGCGTAGTGCATGAACTACAATAAGTAGTCATACTTGGTCACATCGCCGGAATTACAGAATTTTTTTTTTTAATCTACTGCTCAATAACATTGGATTTACATCGACTGTTTCTTTAATATTTTTCTGGATACATTGACTATTTTGAATTATTACGCTATAGAAATATTTAACTTTACAATAGTATCTGAAGAATTTCAGCTCAGTTATCCTATATTATAATGAGAAATTTAGCTCGTTTGACTATGAACGATGATGCAAATCGTACTATTAGTATAAGATCCGGCCATAGAAATATATACCCTCATCTGTTATTCGACTATAACAAAATTATTATGTTAGTTAATGAATATATTAATACATTGAAAATGGGTTGCCTAGCTAAATCGCGGGCCAAACGGTTAATTAATGTAAATCCAAATTAATTGTTTTTCAATTAACTTCCCCGATTTGTTATTTATAAAAATCGACCATTATCTGAAAGAACATAACATAAGGAACTGGAAAAATATAGGTTGCCTACTTTCCCTTCAGCCTAACTATGGAGTTGTCATGTATAAACATGCGAGCAAGCGTTATTAATATACCCTCATCAGTTATTTAATTGATTTTTTTTTTAAATTAAACGTTATTTTATTCTCTTTCTAACAGTATAAGGTTGCCTCAGTAAAAGTTTGTCACATGCACGGTTGCTGTGATTTTAGATGCGTCGTACAAGCGAGCTACATTGAATAAATATTGGATTTAAGTCAGATTAAATATTAAAAATGGTATCAAATACTTTTCACTCACATATTTATTTAATAACAATACATAATTATAATTACATAAAAATTAGAAAATTTTTTTGTTTACATATTTTGATTCATGAATAGCAAAAATATTTTTTAATATCTATTAAAAAATTATATAAAAATTTTCCAATAAAATATTTTTTTAAAAACTTATTCTGCTTCTGATTCGTCAGAAGTACTGATATCAATCGAATTCTTCATCGTTATCTTCTTTTGATTCGGTGACTATATCCTCCACTTGTAAGGGCGTTGGGTCCCCTTCAAACCACGTTGGCTTCAAGTAGCCATCCAAAAACCAACCACAATCTTCAGGACTTAGATTGACACAACGTGCATTTGTTGCATGAAGCCACATTGAATTGACGTAAATTGTGCACTAAACAATTCATTCTTTTTTTTCCATTTAATTTCTTGTATCGATTTAAAACCTTTCGTGGCCAACTCATGACTATTTAGTTCTGTAGTGTTGTATTACAAGCAACAATGGTGTCGATTCGGATGTACACCAATGAAACTAAAACCAGTTTTGGCGTGGTGCCGTCGCATCGTACTATTCCAGGGAGAAAGAGACAGTACTACTTTAAAACTAGTTTTAGTTTAGTCGGTGTACATCCGAATCGACACCAATGCGTGGTTTATTCTACCTCGAATTAAATAATCTCTCAAACTTTCGTAACGAAATGAATTGAATCAACTCAAACCCACCTTCGTGCAAATAGACATAAGATGACCCTATCAGTTTGAGCTTCACTATGTTGAAAGGTGAATCGGAGGCATCAAGAGAGTGCATTACATCTTCCTGCTGCCTTTTTAGAGAAAATATTCAGGTCATCTGACATGACTAAAAGACGAGAGTGACTAAACAAATGCATATAGTGAACCAATATTGTTACTAAATGTTAAAAGAAATAATTTGGTCATAATATTTTATTACACTAAACCTGTAGCGACTTGGAGAAAGAAAAATTTTTATATAATTTTTTAATAGATATTAAAAAATATTTTTGCTATTCATGAATCAAAATATGTAAACAAAAAAATTTTCTAATTTTTATGTAATTATAATTATGTATTGTTATTAAATAAATATGTGAGTGAAAAGTATTTGATACCATTTTTAATATTTAATCTGACTTAATTCCAGTATTTATTCAATGTAGCTCGCTTGTACGACGCATCTAAAATCACAGCAACCGTGCATGTGACAAACTTTTACTGAGGCAACCTTATACTGTTAGAAAGAGAATAAAATAACGTTTAATTTAAAAAAAAATCAATTAAATAACTGATGAGGGTATATTAATAACGCTTGCTCGCATGTTTATACATGACAACTCCATAGTTAGGCTGAAGGGAAAGTAGGCAACCTATATTTTTCCAGTTCCTTATGTTATGTTCTTTCAGATAATGGTCGATTTTTATAAATAACAAATCGGGGAAGTTAATTGAAAAACAATTAATTTGGATTTACATTAATTAACCGTTTGGCCCGCGATTTAGCTAGGCAACCCATTTTCAATGTATTAATATATTCATTAACTAACATAATAATTTTGTTATAGTCGAATAACAGATGAGGGTATATATTTCTATGGCCGGATCTTATACTATATGGCGAGATCATGGTCGCATATTATATAGAACCAGTATAAATTATTACGCTATAGAAATACTTAACTTTACAATAGTATCTGAAAAATTTCAGCTCAGTTATGCTATATTATAATGAGAAATTTAGCTCGTTTGACTGTGAACGATGATGCAAATCGTACTATGGCGAGATCATGGTCGCATATTATATAGAACTAGTATAAATTATTACGCTATAGAAATACTTAACTTTACAATAGTATCTGAAAAATTTCAGCTCAGTTATGCTATATTATAATGAGAAATTTAGCTCGTTTGACTGTGAACGATGATGCAAATCGTACTATGGCGAGATCATGGTCGCATATTTTATAGAACCAGTATAAATTTATTTAACGTGGTACTATGACGAGATTATAGTCAAACGTATTCTTACCAATGATACTACGGCGCGATCGTAGTTGCATACTTTCCTATCTAGTACTGTAACGTAATTATAGTCAAAATGTCATGCCGTGATCATGACTTGTACTTACAGAATCAGGAAGTCCGAGGGCCTCTTGCTCAAGATATAGAAGTCCAAGTCCGGTACCCTTATCTATTAGCTCGGATAATGCGGGCTTAAGCTCTATCATGCGGTCAGACATAACTGTGGTCGATTACGACATAAACAGGACGAGAAATGCCACAGGGCATCCACCCGACGTACCAGCTGGCCAAGCTCGCGTAACCGATCTCCCGGCGACAGCGGACCAGTCTTCAACTGAAACACCGGTAGCCGCCTCCGTCGAGCCATCAACTTCTACAAGCTTTACCAAGAAATATTTTAGAGGCGTTAGGCGATTCGAAGGTTAAACAGGAACTCTTCGGACCCAAAATCCATGATGACGTCTCTAAACGCTGGGGTCGGATATTATCGGAAGGTCTGAATAAGGACCAAAGTAAAGCAATTACAGATAAATTGCTGATACAGGAGAATTTTCAGCTTGTGAAGGCGCCTAAATTGAATCCTGAAATTTCGGCTGTTCTAACAGAATCCGCTAGGAACAGGGATAAGCGCTTAGAGAAAGCTCAGCAAAATCTGGGGCTAGGTATAGCCGGCCTTACAAGTGTCACGTCGAAGCTTATGGCGATGGCGACAATATAGACAAAATCGAGCTTATTAAAAAGCTTTCCGAAATCATTCAAGTCTTACTCGACTTACATTTAGAGAATACTTGAATCGCCGAAAACTTATTATACCTACCCTAGATAAGAAGTTTCTTAATATTATTCAAGAGGTGAAAAGAGATTCCTTTCTCTTCGGAGAGGGGTTAGGAGAAAAAAATTAAGGCCTCGAAAACTGCTGAGAAATCGGGTCTCCAGATAAAGAAAATTGATCCTCGCGATGGATCTTACTTTGAAAAAACCTACGCCCCAGCAGGGAAACTGTAGGGGCCCACCCCGTCATGCTCAACGTGGGAGCAAACAGGGTGGGACCAGGGGCCGCTACTCCTATACTACGCTACGAACCGGAGACCAGCACGAACGATAGATCGTTATCCGACTCCGTCGAAAGCAGCAGTTCCCAAATCGACGCCCAAAACCCAATAGAGGTGAGCAGTCACATAGGCCGATTAAAATATTTTATTGATAATTGGAGATCCATTACAAGTGATCCTGTTATTTTACAGATCGTATCTGGTTATAAGATACCTTTTAATCGGCCAGTTACTCAAATAATAGAACCAGTTAATAATGAATTTTCACTTTCAGAGAAATTAAATTTGAATTTAGAGATCTCAAAGTTAACCTCAAATAGTAGAATGGTTTACGGCAAATAATTTGTTACTGAATGAGAAAAAAACTAAATGTGTAAAATTTGTACTGCCTAATGTCAGGGAGGTGCCCACAAATATAATGATAAAAAATGTCACTCTAGACCTTGTTGAATCCACTGTATTTTTGGGCATTACTTTGGACGCCAAATTACAATGGGGTCCTCATATCCATAAATTGGCGAAGAAGCTCAGCTCTGCAGCGTATGCAGTCAAAAATATTAGACAAATATCGGACGTAAATACTGCTAGATTAGTATATTTTAGTTATTTCCATAGCCTGATGTCTTACGGTATCTTGCTGTGGGGAAATGCCGCGGATATCAATACAATCTTTGTTTTACAAAAACGAGCCGTTCGCGCAATTTATCAATTGAGACCTGCAGTGTCACTTAGAGATAGATTTAAAGAGTATAATATTCTAACCTTTTCGTCACAGTACATTTTTGAAAATCTAATATATGTCAAAAAAAATATAGCATCATTTAGGAAAAATAGTGATAAACATGATGTCAATACAAGAAATAAAGATAAACTGGCAGGTCACATAAGTCGCCTCCACAAAGTCAGTAATTCATTCAAAGGGTTATGTATACGCTTTTTCAATAAAGTTCCTGTTGATATACAAAATCTTCCTTTCAATAAATTTAAAGATACTATAAAACAGAAACTTATTAAGAAAGCATATTATAAAATATCAGATTATTTAGATGATAAGCAATCATGGACATAACCAGCCCGTTCGCATAACCAGGCTATTTCACAATTAATAATGAAATATTATAATATAAAATAATAATTTTGTAATATAAAAACCTTTTTTTAAAAAGAGCGACCTCACGAGTTTCTTGCTTGTTCTTCTCAGAGGAAAATTGCCTTTTGAACAAGCAGTAGCTTTAAAAATGTAAAATCTGACTATTTTAAGTGTACCCTGTGTACCTACAAAATAAAGCATTTTTTGATTTTGATTTTGATTGACCCAAACTAAAGCCATTTTGCCATGTGCTGATAAACCCGGTCAGTTCATATCTAAGATATTTCTCACACCAAAAAGTGACGGTGAATATAGATGCATACTTAAATTGAAAGCATTAAATAAGTGTGTCGAAACACAACACTTTAAAATGGAGGACATTCGTACAGCCACGAAATTAATGTCCCCGTCGTGTTTTATGGCAAATATCGATCTCAAAGATACATATTTTTTAATATCGGTGCATGCTTACTATCGGAAATTTTTAAGATTTAAATTCAACGGCCAAACTTATGAATTTCAGTGCCTTCCGTTTGGTCTATGTTCAGCCCCATATGTCTTTACCAAGTTGCTGAAGCCGGTTGCATCTATCCTTAGGAGTAAAGGGTTACTCTTAGTCGTATATTTGAATGATATTTTGTGTTCGTATAGGGATTGCCAAAATTGTGTTTCTGAAACAGTAAACTTATTACACTTTCTGGGGTTGGCAATTAATACCGAAAGGAGCCACTTGTTACCAAGTCAAATTTGTACGTTCTTAGGATTCGAACTGAATTCAGTTGACATGAACATGGGCTTACCCTTAAACAAGCGTAATAAAATTTTATCTCTTGTTAAAGACATATCAAAAAAGAATATTTTGACGATTAGGGAGTTCGCTCAATTCGTCGGTGTTCTCACCTCAGCTTGTCCAGCCATTGCCTACGGTTGGGTATACACAAAACGTTTTGAAAGTGAGAAATATCGAGCATTACAACGATCTAATGATGATTATGACAAGAAAATGTCCATTAGTAAAGCTTTACTACCTGATTTTACATGGTGGGAAGGACATATTATGTCTTCTAAGAATCCTTTGCGTCGCGGTCAAAAGGCTTTAGAAATTTTTTCAGACGCCTCCTTATCAGGGTGGGGCGTAATGTGTAACAGGGAGCGCGCCAGCGGATTTTGGGACAAATCCGAAACAATATTCCATATAAATTTTTTAGAGCTTAAAGCGGCTCTTATGGGCCTAAAATGTTCTGCAAGCGAAATGCACGATTCAGAAATTTTACTTTGTATCGATAACACTGTAGCTATTTCATATATTAGCAGAATGGGTGGCGTACAGTATAATCATTTAAATGATATTACACGCGAGATATAGTTATTTTGCGAAGAGCGTCGACTGTACATTTTCGCATCATATATTAGACCGAAAGACAACACCGAAGCTGACAAGGAGTCGAGACGCACTAATATTGATGCGGTATGGGATCTCTCACAGACTGTCTTTAGAGACATCGTAAGCAACTTTGGGCAGCCTGAGATAGACCTCTTCGCATCTCGTTTGAACAACAAATGCTCTAAGTACACATCGTGGAAACGAGACCCGTCCGCCATCAATATTGACGCGTTTACACTGGATTGGAGTAATTATTACTTTTGCGCCTTCCCACCATTCTCACTAATTCTCAAATGTCTGCGTAAAATTGTCGACGACGAAGCCACAGGCATCATGGTTGTGCCTTTCTGGCCAAGTCAACCATGGTACCCATTGCTCCTTTCACTGGCGTGCAAAGACCCTGTGTATTTTTATCCCGACAATCAGTTACTGTTGTCTCCTTTCAGAGAACCCCCTTTTAGAGAACCCTTATCCTGGTGTCGTGCCAATTATCAGGGAAGCGTATAGGCGACGATCACTCAAGCCAGATACAGTAGATATTATGGTGTCTTCCCTTTCAGTAAATTCCCTAAAACAATACAATATGGCATTGAAACAGTGGTGGCATTTTTCCATTGCAGAAAATATTGACTGTTAAAACGCAACCGTTCCTCAAATTCTTGAATTTCTAACAATTCAATATAATAAAGGAGCAAGCTACTCTAGCTTGAACACTTACCGTTCTGCCCTCAGTATAATATTTGGCAAATGGTTCAGTGAGAATGGCCAAGTGATAACGTTTATGAAAGGCGTCTTTAAGCAAAGACCTGCCTTTCCGAGGTATAAATTTACGTGGGATCCTAAGTTAGTTCTTGATTTTGTAGGAAATCTATATCCAAACGATAGTTTGCCTTTAGATAGAATTTGTAAAAAGACAGCGTGTCAGCTTGCATTGTCTTCAGGACAACGGGTCCAGCCCCTATCCCTTATTAAATTGTCTTGCATTACATTTAATCAAGACAATATTGAAATAATAATCGACGATTTGATTAAAACTTCGGCACCTGGTCGACCAATGCCACGTCTTATTTTTCCTTTCTTTCCGACCAGGGAAGAGATTTGTCCTGCAAAGACACTTACCTCATATATTGAGATTATGAAACAGTTCCGAATTCCTCAAGACAAAAAAGCCGATATTTAACGCAAGTTCCTCAACCATCAGTCGATGGATCAAGGGGATAAAGTGCCATTTCAATAAAATACGGTATTAGCGGTTAATACAGGAGTGTCAGTGGCTCAGCGGTAAAGACACGGTCTCCCAATTTTGGAGTCCGGGTTCGATTCCCAGGCAGAGAGATAAAAATTCTAAGGCATGTGAAGTCTCCAACCCGTGTTGGGCCGGCGTGGTGGTTTATGACCCATAGTCATATATCCATACATACAATATAAGTAATTTCGGTGGCAATAATTATCATTTCGGTGACGCAAAATTTTAAAAAAATAGATTTCTCCAATACTATTGTGTTCTTAAATGCGCCATATATATTATTAGGTTCACAGTTCCATCAACTACAAAATAAAGTATTCGTTTAGGTTGAAATGTAAAAAAAAGGCGCCAAAGAAATGACGCCGAAAAAGCCGTTTCAAAAATTTATCAATTTACATATGTACTTGTGTCGTTACCATATTATCAAAAAGCTAAATACTTTACTAAAACGAATTGTGGTATTCAAGAATAACTTCCGCGTTGCGTGTTTTGTTACGTTGTAGGGTACTTGTAATAACAGTTAAATGGCCTCGATAAAATTTTATTTCAGTTCTGTCTGTTTTAAACGTATAATGTTGTGTTGTTATTTTTTGTCAACAGTTGGTTATGTTGAGACATAGAAATTTTCTTTCCGTTTTAGTGAAATTTGAAAATGACAATTCACTTGCCTTTGGACATGGACGCAACATGTTCTATATTGCATACATAAAAACTTATATATATATATATACTACTCTTTGTAATAAAAATTATTTATAATTATTATTTTTCTGATGACGGTCCACTCGTGTTTTCATAGTTACGTACATATTTTTAGTGCAATACAGACACTCAACAATGACGAATTACGTCTTTTTACAGTAACTATCAATATAATATATCGCCTACGTCGTCTTGCTGTGACCCTTTTCCTTTGTAAAGCGGAACGATGAGAGCCTTGCACCAGTCACATGGAACTTGGCCGCTTCTCCAGCATAAATTAAAAAGGCGGTACAGCTGACTTGCCACTATGCCATGTCCAGCCTTCAGCATCTCGACTGAAACTCTGTCATACCCTACAGCCTTACCTGACTTCATACTTTTCAACACATTCAGAATCTCATCCATGCTTATTTCGTCATACGATTCGACACTTATATGTGAGGCGCGTGCAGGTATTTCTACCTGCATCTCCTCTCTATCAAACAAACTTTCAAAGTATTCCTTCCATCTCTTCAATATGTGTTCTTCCCCTTTCAACATACTTCCATCCTGGTCTCTGATTTTAATTAGCTCAGAGGTTGTCGTTTTACCCCTGGCTGTTCTTATATATTTCCAGAACAGTTTAAGATTTGTTCTGAAATCTTCAGAGAGCCTGCTGTCAAACTCTTCTTTACGCTCTTCTTTCTTTTGTTCAACAACTCTTTTTGTCTTCCTTTTCAAAACCTTATACATAACTCTTGCCTTTTCTACATCCTCATTCAACGCCTTTTGTACTCTTTGATTGGTTTTTGTGGCTAACCAATCTAACCATGCTTTCTTCTTTTCAGTGACTACCTCTTGCACTTCTTTATCCCACCAAATATTTTTCATCTTATACCCTTTCCTCCTCTTTGTAACACCACAAACTTCACTTGCAACACTTACCATTCCTTCCTTAATGGTCTTCCATAATTCCTCAATGCTATTCACATCATCCAAACCATCAAATCTCTCATTTAACTTACTTTTATACTTATCTTTCATGTCTTCCTCTTTCAAATTTTCGACTTTTATGCGTTCTAGATCGCTCGTAGGCTCGTGTATTCGGTGTCGCCATCGTTTGAAGAGACCACTAATTCGGCTCATTACCAAAAAGTGATCTGTATCAATGCCGACCCCTCGATATGCCCGAGTGTCTAGTACATTCTGTCTCAGTCTTTCATCCACCAATACAAAATCAATCATACTTCTCTGACTTCCTTCTTCCCTAGTAAACAAGTGGATCTTTTTGTGATGAAACATGGTGTTCGTTACAGTAAGATTCCACTCCAAACAAATCTCAAGTAAACTCTTTCCATTCTCGTTTACTCTTTCATCACCAAACATACCGAGAACCTTTTCATATCCATCACGCTTCACACCTACCCATCCATTAAAATCTCCGAGCATTATTATCCTTTCATTTTCCTTGCACTTCTCCAAAACGTCCCTCACACCGTCCCAAAACTCTTCCATTTCTTTTTGGACATTTGGGGACTTGCTTAGACCCACATTTGTCGGAGCATAAACTCCCATTAAGAAGATGCGGGTCAGTCCCACTTTTAGTCTCATCCAGATGAGTCTTGGGCTTACGCACTCAAACTCATTTACACACTCAGCTATTCTAGCAGCAAGTAGTACACCAACGCCCTGACTGCCTCTGTTGGTTATGGGAACACCCGACCAGTAAGCCGCATAGGGACCGTGTTTGGTGGTGTCACATCCTTTCCGCTTTGTCTCATTCACACATAAAATATCAATACGTCTATCATCCATCATCTGACAAACTTCATCTATTTTGCCATTCATTCCTCCTCTAACATTCAAAGTAGCAATGCGGCTCTCCATGGCCCACTTTTCGCCCCCGTAAGAAACGAGGCGTGACGAGTGGCGAACCTCGTCGCCGTCTTTAGGATGGTTTACTTTTTTCAAATCCATAGCGTTCCCACGAGACGCAAGGGAAATTATGTCGATCCCGGCAGAGCCCCGCATGCCGGGACAAAGCTAGCCTTTGTCTGGGGTCGCTCTAAAAATTAAAAACTCTAAAAATAATTGATTATGTAGGTATTTAATATCTGCATCCGTATTTTGCACGACCTGCCTATTCTATAAAGTTATACTTCTATACCCAAAGGTTGCCTGGAAGGATCGCTCTTAGTGATAAGGCCGTCTCTTACTCTTTTGTACTCTTTTCGGTATTGTGCTTTGTAAAATGTATGTTCTCCTTTTGTGCAATAAAGTGTATTTGTATTGTATTGTATTGTATTGTATTGTAATAACAATAAAATGACATTTTATATACAAATTTTATAACCGTACTTGAATGACACTAAGATTTCGTTACAAAAATTTACCTACATTTACGTTATGTGTCCCTTTTCTACTTAAACGACCGTAATTTTCTGTTGTCTGTCAACTGTGAATAGTAAAGGAAAGTGTAAACTGTCGAATATAGGTATGCTATAATTGTTATCTCATGGTTTCAATTCAATTCGGTAGATTATAAATATAATAAGAAATTGGAATGGCCCGAGAATTTAGCACTGTTGAATGCCTAGTAAACTGTAGATCCCTGACGATCTCTTACCATTTACTCGATTCCTAACACAGGGGCAGGTCTGTGAGTCCTCAGTACTATTCCAGAAGGTTGAGAGCATAGCCCGTAATATCTTGGTGGCATAATTTCCTCATCAGACCATTTTGATGTACGCTATCAAAAGCCTTCTATAGATCACAGAAAATGTCTATTGTATCCTCTGAATCTTCCCAGGCTTCAAAAATATCTTCAATAAATGTACCACCGGCTTCTCTCTCTCTTGGCGACTCGTATCTATTTAATGATTGGTTAATACTCATAGGCGTCTGGGTAGACTGCACTGCTCTATACAGCTTGTAGTTCGCAAGCTGCAGCCAATCGGATTACGTTCTTGGCGTATAGAGTTGATTATTGATTAATTAGTTTTTGTTTGGGTAACAATAAGACATACTAAATTATTTGTAATACTGAATAAAATTCGGTGTCGATGTAATTCTCTAATAAGAGTTATGATTAATCAACATGACTTGTAATAAGACTAAACAAATTGTTCTTTAGCCTAATAATCTAAATATTGTCCACAGCATGTACGGAGCGTCGGGAGCAGCACCAAGGGAGCCGCGGGGGCACGTGCGCGAGAGGCCCGACGTATTGCCTGCGCCGGCGCCGCTGGAGGAGCCCCTTTCTTCCGCCCCGCCACGGCCCGGCAAGGATAGCGTTGCGCGCCTCACCATCACCGGCCTCTCTTATGTTGTTGCTGTGAGTACTTTTGATTTGCACTTTTATAGATATAATGAGGATGATGATGACCTATTTAAACGACAGTATTGAAGGGTGAAGGATTTGCATTTTCCCAAATGACTAAATCTGTTGACTCCAGCCTCAAAGGCATAAGACTTGTCATGAATACTGATGAGCAACCAAAGTTCCTAAAGTCACTTTTCTTACAATAATTATTTTGTGAGGAATATTCAACAAGTTAGTTACTGGTCTAATTCAAATTGTTATGTTTCTCGTACGGTTCGTCTAATATGGTCTTTGGAATATTCAATATCTTTTGCAAAGTCAAAACTAAAAGATTTTTTAATGAAGGACCACTTTTATGAAATATTCTATCTACCTAACAATCGTTGTTCCATTTAGATACCACTATAGAAAGGTATTTTTATATGATACCTGACTGCTGCTCTGTGGTGACTGTATCTTTGTTCTAACAAAGTAAAAGAAGGCAGACAGGACTATATTAAACAAAACTTGTACAACTGGTAACACGTAAAGTGAATATTTGTAGTCGGATCTAACAGCTAATGAGTTTTTATCCCACAATCATTTCTGCGTTGATTTGTTTACCGACAGAAGTTTTTACATAAGATCGTCTTGATAACGTAATATTTCTCTAACGTTCCTCTAACTCAGAATATTTGAGTCGTATGATGGATATATAAAGAGTTCAAATTCCAACGTATGATCGACTATAGATGATGGTACTAGTACAATTGTAGGTACAGTCGATGGCCCGAGTGCAGTGTAATGTTTAATTTAATATTAATTTCAGCCACACTCTCAATAGTGCATGAAATAGTCAAACGCGTATCCAATTAATAATAATAATAATAAAAACATCATTCGACTTGGCTCTAAATTGAATTGTTACGCTATTCCATACCACGACATCGTAATCGCTTTTCAGAGGCTTTCGTTTATTTTGCGAATCAACGGCCATTTTGGATCGCGAACTTATCTTAAACGACATCATTCATTCATTTCTCGTACCGCATTGTGTTATTTGAACCGCAAATGTGTCGCTCTATACGCGTGTATAAATGTAATTTACGTGTAATACCGGTGACAAGTTATAATATTAACTACAATGCAGATTAGTCTGAACTATAACGGTCACAGGTGGTGTAGTTAGCTAACCTAGTTCCGAACATTTTAAAGTTATACGTAGTTGCTTGTTATCTATATAGATGTTTTAGGACAAGGGTAGCCACAAGGTTCTATCTGTTTGGGACAATCTTTATTTTAAAAAGCCTTCTAAAACATAGCATAGTTTGTGTGTCTATTGTCACACAATTTGTTTTAGAATTATTTTTTGAATACAATAGAACTGTTAATATTTGTATTTATTTTTTATGTACTTATCCGTTATGTCGTTTCCATAAAGTGTCTTTGCCTAGTTTGTGGCTAGATAATTGGTGTAATAATTGTTCGAAATATTAATGATTATTATTATGTATTTTTCAAATTCGCGGATCGAGACCTTTGTAAAGCGTGCATGGGATAGACGTCCCACACGAAGAGGATCTTTTAGGAGACTTTTATTTAAATGCGACGAGAAGCAAACGCTTCGGGGCCTCTATCTTAATGCATCAACGGAATGCGCTCACAGACAGGCCCCGTCGCTTACTAAAACTATTCTTCTGCTGAACATAGGCGGGAGGCCTATGTTCAGCAGATAGATTTCCAGAGAGACCGGTTCGAAGCGACATGCATGCAGCGACTTCCCGCGACCTTAATCAGGTCATTCGTTCATCTTGTGGAAATAAGTGCAAATAATAAAAGGCTGGACTATTTTGTTGGGGGTGTTAGTGGGTGGAGTGGCCGAAGAGAAGCCAAGAAACAACACCGATGTGAGCAGCAGTTGTAGAGGAGTGAGACTGCGGGCGCCAGACTAGAGTGCTAAGTGCATCAGTCAGTAGACCCTCGGCGCCATGACGTTTTATATTTCCAATATAGAGCACAGGTTTCGCTTTTGCGACTTCACTACTGGTCAACCAATCCGGGTATTCTGAAGTATAGTACACAGTTCCTGCTGTCTGCCTACTGCCTCTACGTTGACTCACGGCATCATCAGGCGATGGGGGAATGGGTCATAATATACAGTCATAAATTATAAAATAAACTTGCAAAAGTAAGCGAGCAAAATATGACAATTTCAACGTAGAATTCTGGAAGAATCTACTTTAATCTCTAATATCTCTCCAATGGCTAGAAATGTCTTATTTACTTGCCTGTTATGGCTATCCTAGTCTAGACTAAGAGCACTAGCCTGTCTTAAACCTTCAACACTACTTAGAGCCGCATTTACAGGTTTTATGAACACTTAGAGACCTATAAACCTACGCAATAATGGGTATACATCTAGTAAATTATATATTCATTCTTTATTACTTTGGACTAATGTAACGTACTCTTGTCACGTCGATGCGATTGCCGATGCGTGGTCTCCACTCGAGAACTTTAATTCCCCACCAGCCATTAGTTATTCGAGCTATGTCTACTGCCACTTCAACGCACTAATCCGCTGGGCGATGACGGTGATTTTCATTTCTTAATTCCTGTTTGGATCACATTGTGTAACGAACTAACTGTTCCCGTGACCTCGATCAGCAAAAAAAATATTCGCTTATATGTTATTCCAGGTCCTAATCTGTATACAAACCAAATTTCATCCAAATCCATCTAGCCGTTTAGGCCTGCGGAGAAGTAACAAATACCCTTACATACACATACACAAAAAGTCGCATTTATATTATTAGTTGGGATCATTAACTTGATCTTTCTAGATGTTATATTAAGCTGAAACTTCGGATTTAATGTGTAAAGTAATTTTATATAGGTTATTATCGCAATATTAAGATACTCTACGCAGTAATAAATAAGTCTATGAGATACTCTTAATATTGGTGCACCTAGTTTATTAGGCTTTTATTCAACTTTCAAATATTGTTATGCAGTTGATTGTCCCAATTAGTTGATGGATGTTATTACAGGTTGACTTTTAATTACTTCTTAATACCAAAAGATATGCATGCGCACAATGTGGCTAATCTTTGACCACAATCACATCTGACGTTGAGTGAAGATAAGCCCCCAGATGGAACAATGCTCTAAAAAATTAATTTTAAAAACCTATTTCTTCGGGTGTAATGCTTGTTATCGAGTACCTACATGCATATGTTATGGTATGAAGAACTAATTAAAAATGTATTACTTGAGACGTTTTGCGAAAGCCCTCACTCAGAAACTCTCACGCTTCGGAATTACCTCTTTGCAACGAAATTGGACGATATTTCGTTGAACATTAATTTGCATCCCGGTAAGTGAGAGACACCTTCACAGCAATCAAGATGTATAAAAGTTAATAACGAATGTGATTAAAACTAGACCTTTAACATAAGTAAAGACAGCATTATTTGTATGATAAATAAATAAATATTTCAGATACACCCATTATCTAGTCTTTAGGGCAAAGCATATAAGTCCTAATAACGAATCAATATACATAAATATTCATCAACATCGATAGTCGTATTTATCACACAAATATTTACTACCAGCGGGATTCGAACCAGAAACCAATACAACTGGAACGTAACCCCAGAGGAATATTTTGGACACTTACACCAATCATCTAGTCGCAAAGCTTGTACTATGGATACTAGATAACGGATAAACATACACAAATATTTATACAATATTATATTATTATTAATATTATTATTCTGTATTCATCACACAAACATTTACCTCTCGCAAGATTCGGACCGTTGGTTTCAGGGTCACTATCCACTACACCAAGGCCTTCGAAGGCAAGATCACTCCCTATTGCAACAATGAGTATACGTTTCCTTATTTATTCATTATTTGTGCTAACTAAAAGGATTGGGTGCATTATGCAGATACTTCATTAAAGTCTGTATGATAATTTCTGAACTATTGACTAGTACGTTAAGGTAGAAATATAGGCAGAAATGTATTGGATGCATTGTTAGACTTTTACTCATCAGTGTATAACGCTTAATATCGCAAAAGTATTCAATTTGAAAAATAACTCAGCTGCAACCGGAATGAACAATTTCCCCTAACAAAGTAATAGTAGTACGATAAAAAGTTTGAGGTTACCTGCTCCATGATAGGTACTCCATCAAACCCAGTAATTTCTTAATACGCTGTAAATATACGAGGGATGAATTAAGGGTACCATATTCGACGCAATAAATTGTGAAAGCGATGTCTTTCGGGATCGACTCGGCCGTTATAGTACCATAAATAATGTCCGCCGACGTTCCGCGCCCCTTCCTACAGAGATGTACCCACACTGGCCGTTTTTCGGTGACTTAATTTTGTATGAAAAACCCTACTAGTTACTAACCTCGGCTTCCTACGGTATTAAATCGCTTAAATTATTTAACTCTTCCTATTTCCGCGCACATTCTACCTGTCTCCACAAAGTCTAATCACTAACATATTATGGTTATTATAAACGCGAAAGTAATACTGTCTGTTTGTCAGTTTGTTAGGTTTTCATGACTAAACCTCTGAAGTGATCGTAACAAAATTTGACAGGAATTTTTGGGCCCTGGAGAGGGATATAGGAGATTTTTCATTATGAAAAAAGTGGACGATAATATTAGTTAGATTGTTTATATTAAATAAGTTACTATTGGTGTTGATTCGAATGTACACTAACTAACCTAAACTAAACTAAAACCAGTTTTAAAGTAGTACTGTCTCTTTCTCCCTGCAACAGTACGATACGACGGCACCACTCCAAAACTGGTTTTAGTTTAGTTTAGTTGGTGTACATCTGAATCGACACCAATGTTTCCTAATTAGTGGTGAACATATATTGACAGGCATAACTTTAAACGAACCCTCTAGATTAGGTGTGCTCAAACTTATATTACTGGCGATCTATAACAAAATATCCGTCGAAAATGAATCGACAACTTCGTTCAATGGCATCGATACAGTATACATTTACGTACATGTTGATGATGTTCGAATGTCGTCTGCTACCCAGAGATAGAGTGCGAGCCTATCCTAATACAATTTTGGTTAAATGATATTGATTAATCTATTTGTATTGTATTGTATCTAAAGTGTTTATGGTAAAGTAGTATTCTCGATCGAGGGACACGACTAGTTGATGTAGAACATGTATACAAGAAACCGATGGTTACAAGCAACTTACTACTGGAAAGGAGACCTAGGGTTGTCTGTGGGGTAAATTTGCTAAGTTCACGACAAAGATGCTTTTACTGAGAAAGAAGAAAGAGAAAAGTATGCGCTACGTGATACGTGTCCATTACTGATGACCTTTAGTGAAATTAAGTATAAGCCTTGTTTTCCTTTGTGACCTACTTATGCTCTTTGTCACATGACCCTCTGGCAACCTAGCTATTGTTTAACCTGTTCGCATCTCAGTTCTTAATACGGCTCTGCCTACAAGCAATATTCCGGGAAGGAACTTGCCCACGACGAAATACAACTGCTTCCGTTAGCATGAAAACCGTGCTGATGAAAAGGATTTTTTAAATTGCTCCCGCTCTTTAGCAGTCTAAGAAGTCTTTCTTACTTAAGATGGAAATAATTATAATTTCAAAACGGTTGCAGTGCTTTGGTGAGGTAGGCGGCTGCAAATCAGAAATGTGTAACAAATGACAAATAAAATGCAAAATGAAAGCGAAAAATAATTATACCTACCTATTATGGTGTGTAGTATACTTATTTTATTGTCTTATCGGTCAAATGTACTGTCGCTCAAAGATTCGTCGGGCCTAGGACCGTCGTACGAATTAGTGTCGGACAAAACTTTTCTCGTTCTACGTCTGTCGGGCAACTGTTTGTCGAACAACGGTTCCGAAATCGACAACAATAGCTAACAAATTATTGTACATTAAGTAACAAAGAAATAAAAATAAATTCGCCCCGAATGCAGAAAACCTCCTCCTTTTTTGAAGTCGTTTAAAAATTAAAAATCTCCAAAGGATTATCTAATACAGTTATTATATAAATTTACAGGGCGAATTTGAATTAAATTCTTGTAATTCCCATTAACTGGTGACGCCCCTCTTACGACGCTTACGAACAACTTTTCCCAAGGAATCATGATCGACGAAAGAAAAAAGTTTTCGATTACCCATACAAAGTAAACCATTCTGAAACCACTTTTAGTATGGCAAGGAGTATTTATATAATAAAAGTCCCACTCACTGACAGATCATCAAAACTATCTGAATATCGTTAATTACAATCCCCCGTCGAATTAATAAGCGACAAACTTATATTTGCGGCTAAAAATCCATCAGCCGTTTATGGTTTCATAAGTTTTGGCCCTACTTACATTTCTCCGTTTTATTTTAATAAAAGAAATGTCTGTGATAGCATAATTTAAGAGATCGGTAGGTATTTATGTCATGTCATGGAGACAGAAAATCAGGTCTCAATCTAAAAGCGAGAATCTTTACGCTACGTTGGCCAATCCTGTCAAATAAGAAAAACCACATACGAGATATTTTTTCCGAAGATGTAAGTAAATGTTATCCTATGCCTTGTATAAACAGGCAGGATATATAAAGATATATTGTAAATGTGCTTACAATCTATGTATTTTCAAAGAACAAGTCGGATACTCAACTGTGTTTGATTTATAATTCAGTGAACAACGCGAATATAGTTCATTACTATTTCCACCTTCTATGGAAATAGAAAATTCCGAGTATTTTTTGTTATTGTTCATTTATTTAGAGTAGGCCTTTGTCCAGCAGTGGATGTCTTTCGGCTGATACGATGATGACTAATTTATTATTATTATCTTCGACCCATTGATTTATTTGCTTTAGATACGGTTGCGCGAACAAATCTCGAGAACTAAAGGACTGCTGTGCATAAATAGCCAAATCACCGATAGTTATTTTTATTTCTTTTTTAATATTTAAGATTAAACTATCAATAAGGCGTGTATGAAACGGGCCTTGGGAAGGCCGGCCTAAATGAGCATCACTAACTTCAATACAAGAAATATTTTAGTATCTAAATCTATCTAAAATGTATTTTTAAAGGAATTCTAATTTAGGGATGATTAACCTGTACTCTGCATATGCAATTGTTGGGTCATGGCCCATATTCACAACTACGACGAAGTTCTAATTGATACAGAAAAGTTTCCCGAAGGAACTTGGTCCATGAAATTTGATACAATGTTCCGAATAAAAATATCAAACTGACTTTTAATATTGAATCATAATGTCACAGACGAAGTTCCATATGGAATCGAAACATTCCAATCCGAAAAAAATCATTGTTGAGACGAGCCCAGTAGTAGAAATCAAAATCATAGCACTAGTAATACACAAATTGTGTTACAAAAATACCCGTAAAGCTGAAAGTGTTAAAGGATCCTCGTCAAGAGACTATTGAAAATATATGAAAACCGTGGTACAATATTATGACTTACCGAAAAATTTATTATTTTTGTTTTATTTTTTTGTTAATATTTTTTTAATTAATAAATCCCAACTAATATTATAAATGCGAAAGTTTGTGGGTATGTATATGTCTGTATGTATGTTTGTCAACTCTTCATGCCTATACGGCTGGACGGATATAGGCTATTTTTTTGCTGAACCGATTTTAATGAAATCTTCCAAGCGGACGAAGTCGCGGGCGAAAAGCTAGTACAGCATAAATGGAAAAAAATGTTCTGACCTGCACTTGAAAAGCCTGAAAGCTAATTATAAATAATACCCAAATAGCTTTAATTACGATAAAAATGGCCATTTTTTTATAATCGTGAATTTTGGAAAATAAAAATGTATGTGTGTGTGTGTGTGTGTGTGTGTGTGTGTGTGTGTGTGTGTGTATGTCTGTAGGTATTCAGAAGAGCCATGGTCTTTAATTCGGTCGGTCGGAAAGTAAAAGCGTCGGTGGCTCAGCGGTTAAGACGCGGTCTCCCTATTTGGGAGGTCCGGGTTCGATTCCCAGGCTAGCGATGTACCAATAAGTTTTTAAATTTAATTAAATTATTTGATCTTAAACTGTGAAGGAAAATATCGCGAGGAAACCTGCATGCCTGAGAAATGAAAATTCAAGGGCTGTGAAGTCCTCAACCCGCATTGGCCAGCGAGGTGGACTATTGCCCATGAGGGAAGGCCTATACCCATGCAGTGGGATGTTTACGGGCTGAAAGAGATGGTCTTTAATTGGAATAAATTGTACACAGGCGGTGACCCGGCGCCCTCGGCAGTCGACGTCGATTCAGTGGTCGCGGTCGTTCCGAAACAGTCCGACGACGCCACATGATGACGCCGACCTCGACGAGGTGTTCTTCACGGCAACGACGTCGACGCCGCTCAACCAGCAACATCACGACGAGAGTGATGTTGTTGATGGATCTAAAATGTAAGTAACATCGACATAACCTAGCCTATCATCAGCCTTACACGTCCTCACTGTTTTTTTTTATGCACAATGGGTTAGCACTTGACCTCAATCACACTTGATGTTAAGTGGAGATGAGGCCGAAGGTGGAAGCGTACTGACCCGGAAATTCTATCTTATTTGGGAAACTGGCTATCTTATTTCTGACAACCGAAACATAACAATACTATTAACATTGCTGTTTGGTGGTAGATTTAGACAATCAATCAATCAAGTAGACTTTATTGCACAAAAAATTTACAATACACTTCATAAAATAGCGCAAAATAAAATTGAACAACCAGGCGGTCTAATAGCCATACCAGACAACAACCTTTAGGTAGAGAAAAAAGTAGAACGGAATAGAAGCAAGTAGGTTGTGCACCAATGATTATATAGTGGTAGCTAGCCAGGCGGACATTTAAAATTCTCTACCACCAACCAAACGGAGTACTAAACATGTATATTAACTAAAGCATGCCACCGAAATTACCGCTCATCGTAACCAAAACACATAGTGTGATAATTTACCTCGCCAGCCTATGAACAATTGCGTATGCGTTGTCCTTTGTCCGCACAAGTTAACTAATGCTTCGACGGTGCGATACAACAGAATCGCGAAGTAGTCAATTGCGAGCATCGGAAGCGCAGTTTTACGCGGGACAAAGACAAAGTGGCCTCTCGGTTCTAAATTATAATAGTTAGTAAAGTTTTTTTATTTTAATATGGGAAAGGGGGTTATTATCTTTATAATGAGATATTTTAATAGAAGAAACGTTGAAAATTCGTGAAATAGTGAGTGATTTTGTGTGCGTGATTTGAAGTGGGACATGCCTCCCAGACGTAGGCCGCCCATACATGTCTGATATTCAACGCATTATTTCTTGTAAGTTTTATATATTTATTACAATCTGTTTTTTTTACTATTATTGGGATATGTAATTACATTTTGAAAAAACATGCGTTTAATCTGTTTTAAATTATAGTTCTTATACAATGGTCATAGGGCGTCTAAAAATGTGCGTTTGAAAATGTACCCATTTCTAATTCTATAGTTATCACTTAGGTATCATCAAAAATTATTGTAAATTATTTTGCGCAATGAAGAGTATTTGTATTTGTATATAACCCGTTGGGATCGAACGCGCGACTTCCAAATCTTAAACCCAAAATCAACGGAGGCGGTTAAAAGGCTAGTTGGGGCCCACCACGCGGGCCCAAAGCGGATTGGCGGGTTTCGTCAAAATCAAAATCAAAATCAAAATCAAAATCAAAAATATTTTATTCAATGTAGGATACAAAAATATCACTTATTGAAAGTCAACATGTTATTATTTTTTTTTAAACTACATCGCTTCGCAAGGTGTTATGGTTAGGGAGAAGAAGCGACAAGAAACTCCGCAACAACACATCTTTTCAATTTGTTTCCATCTTTACAATAATATTACATTTTAATATTACATATTACAAAACAATAGCAATTAACATAACGACCAGCTAACACCAGACCTCCTTATCGCCTAAATAATCATCTATCCTGTAATAACCCTTCTTACACAGAGTTTCTTTAATGTGGCGTTTAAATTTCTGCTCTGTTAAACTCAATACATGTTCTGGTATTTTATTGTAAAAGCGTATGCTGTGTCCCACAAAGGATGTGCTAACCTTGCTAAGAAAAACAGTGTTCTCAACAAATTCCAATGCTTCACTATTTAACTTTAGGTTGTTTTCCCCCTGCCTTACATTAGGTAAGGAAAACTTAATACATTTGGTTTTCTTAGCATTTAGGACTAAATTATTCACAGTAAACCAGTTCGAAACCTGTGAAAGAGTATCGTTTACATCGTCAATATCATTCGACCCTCTCTTTATTTTGAATATAAATGAAGTGTCATCAGCAAACAACACAATATCAACCAGGTTCCGAACTAAATAAGGCAAGTCGTTAATATAAACTAAAAACATAAAAGGACCCAGAATTGATCCTTGAGGCACTCCCATTTTCACAAAAGATCCTGAAGATTTTTCCAGATTTACTTGAACTTTTTGAATTCTATTTTCTAAATAAGAAGTTAATAAGTCGAGGGCTTTGCCGTGCACCCCATAATGTTCTAATTTAAATAAAAGCGTTTTGTGATCCACACAATCGAATGCCTTTGAAAGATCGCAAAACACACCGATTGCATCGCTGCGATCTTCCCAGGCATTATAAATATTTTTAATTAGAGCTACACCAGCATCCGTTGTCGAGCGACCGTTAGTAAAGCCAAACTGTTTATCATGTAGTAGTCCATTTGTATTGAAATGACACAGTATTTGACCCAGAATAAGTTTCTCAAAAATTTTACTAAGTACAGGTAGAATGGAGATGGGCCTGTAATTATTGAGATCGTTTTTACATCCTGATTTAAAGAGAGGTACAACCTTACTATGTTTCATCAGTTCAGGAAAGACACCTTGATCAATACTCGCATTGAAAATTAAGGCTAAGTAAGGAGCGATCGTAGTAACAATATGACTCAACAGCTTTACCGACATGCCCCAGACATCTTCAGCTTTTTTTAACTTTAGCGTTTTGAAAGCCTTTATAACTTCGAGAGGGTCAACATACCTAAATTTAAAAATAGTGTGGCATTTTTTTACATTAGTTACCATCAATGATTTAGCACGATTTGGTGATGAATCTAGTATTTCAGTAGTTTTGACTGGAATATTTACAAAAAAATTTTCAAAATGCTGAGCTACTTCTATATCGCGATTGATAAGTCTATTATTAATTTTAATTGAATATCCATTGTCACGTGGTTTAACACATGACGTTTCCCTATTTATAACCTTCCAGACTGCTTTAATCTTGTTATCAGCAATATTTACAATATTACTAATGTATCTGGACTTAGCAGCAGTACAAACTTTTTTAAATATTTTTGAATAATTTTTAACAAATTCGCAGAACTCTAGGTCACCCTGCCTAATTGTCCTATCTTCATAGAGCTGAAACAACTTATCTCTACTTATTCGAATCCCTTTCGTGGCCCAGTTACTGAATTTAAATTTATTTGTATTTTTAACTTTTTTAATTTGAAAGATTTGTTCAAACTCTTTATTCAAAACATTGAAGAAATCTGTATAAAATTTATCACAGTCAAATCGTCAGAGTAGCAGTCACCTGACAGTCAGTGTTTTTAAACCGCCCCTGTAAGCCACCTATTTGAAAACACGTGCTTTAATTTGAAAATAAACGGAACTATCACGCCCTTCTAAGCACGGCAAGACTCGTAATGAAATCGCTAATCCTGCCCTATGACTATAATTAAAGTTCATTATATTAGAGTTGTTACAACATTCGTACTTCTTCTTAGGGAGTCGATGACAAAAACATTAAATTCAGCTCGTACTATGGACACTAGATAACGGATAAACATGCCTAAATATTCATATAAATATCCATGACTCGGGAATAAATTTTGCGAATTAATTACACAAACATTTACCATGCACTCGCGGGATTCGAACCAGCAACCGTTGGTTTCGCAGACAGAGACACTATTCACTACACCAATCGGTCGTCTCTACCAAATAATTAGGTATTTAATACAAATTAATACATTAAATCCATCATGTCAATTCATAAAATAATATAAATGTCAAACAAATAATTGTAACGCTAGTTACGACAATGGTCGTTACTCCACCGACAAGAGCATAGCTCTTAAATTGAAGAAGAAGAAGCTAAATTCAACAGTATTTCTCGTATGATAAATACTTATCAAAATTTTGTATAAACTTGTATAAATTGCAAAAATAACGTCAAAGTCAATGTCAAAGTCAAAAATGTTTTATTTTTTAGGTACACAGATTTTGTATTTTAGGTATTCAAATAGTCAATTTACATTTTTTTAAGTTACTGCTTGTTCAAAATGCAATATTCCCCTCAGAAGAACAAGCAAGAAACTTTTGCTGCTTTTTAAAAATAGGCTTTGATTTTACATAAAGGTTTTTTAGTGCCAAATTTTTTTTATATTTTCACTATTAATTGTGAAATAGCCTGGCATGCGAATGATCTGATTATGTCTAGGGATGATTATTATCTAAATAGTCTCATATTTTATAATATGCTTTCTTAATAACTTTCTGTTTTATAGTACTTAAATTTATTGACAGGAAGATTTTGTATATCATCTGGAACCTGTATTGAAAAAGAACCCTTTGAATGAATTACTGACTTTGCGGAGGCGACTTATGTGACCTGCAAGGTTATCTTTATTTCTAGTATTGACATCATGTTTATCACTATTTTTCCTAAATAATGCTATATTTTTTTGACATATTATATTAGATTTTCTAATATATGTCAAACTATTTAAGAATTAAAAAAACAAAAAAATCTTACCTCTACGATGCCATAGATAATGCTGTACGCGTGGCCACATTCTGGTCCAAAAGAATCTAACTCGACTCGCTAAGAAGAAAAAAACCAAAAAACCCGAGAGTACATTTCTATTTTGTATTTCGCGGACGCCATATTAGATTTTTTACCATAAAACACACACTCGGGATCAAGACGAACTAACGACACCATGCAATTCGAAATCGGTGAAGCCGTTTAGGCTGCAGGATGCACTAAAGGAACGGACACACATACATACTTATACTCGAAAAACATTACTCTCCTTTCTTGGGCAGTGGGGTAATAAGGGAAAATGCAGGTTTGACATTGGGTAGTCCAATGCTCAATTTTTTAATTTTTGGCTCATCAATCAATCAATCTACCTATTCCGATCTGTATTTATTACTAATTTTTAATAATAAATGAAAAAGTTTTTATACAGCTTCATTATTTCTATGGAACCCGAAGTTGACGCGGGTCCGATACGCACTTAACACGTTTAGGACACTGAACGCCTATAGACGTAATAACAATAAAACTTTCATTGTGTCTGGTGCAGTGTCCGTTCAGTGTTAATCTACTTTTAAAAATTTAAAGTAAAAAATTGTTTGGGATATCTTTGACCACCCCATTTAGAATAAAGGTCGTGACGTTCTGTATGTATGTACTTGTCCAGCTACTACCTTTTCACTTTAGTCTTGTAATGATCCAGGCCTAGCCTTGACATACAGTTCACAAATATAGTTGATTTAACCTTGTTTAAGCTGGTTAATTTGAGATGTTAGACTCGGTCGGGTGAAATTCGACTGTAGGTAGCGTTGCTGATGACGCGAGCTATGCAGGGACAAGTGAGGTAGACCCAGGCGTTACTGTATCGAGAGCCTCATGTATTTTCCATGTTATGTCATAATATTATAGGGAAAAGTTGTGTAAGCATGAGGAAACGTTAAGCAATACTTTATTGAGGACTCCATGGGATTTATGAATTAATTTCATGAATTATTAACAAATTAACATACATTATGTACCACTTAATTAGGAAATTATAGAAAAAAAGACAATTTTTAGATTGGGAATTGCCATGGTTGTGATCCTTTATTAATATCCTTTATTAGTTATTAACTTAAGAGGATTTCTGGGGTAATCCAACAACCACAGAAACCACTCTGCAGCTCATATTCCACTCAAAGGATAGGTACTCTAAGATAAGATTATATTAATTGCATGAATTAAGCTGAAACCCATGGGTTTTGAATTTGGAGAGGTGTTGAATTATGTTTGTAATTTGGAAAGTATGACTGTTAGGCCATGTATCGGCATGTTGAGTAGGTATAGGATACAATAACTACATAGGGGCGCTATGTCTGGCACAGTGGCGTCCAGCCAAAGAAGGTTCCTAAGAGAGTGTTAATTTTGGGAGATGTGTTTCTTGTAAGTCAAAGAGCAGGGTAATTTGAGGCTGAAGATGAGATGCAATAGTGCTACTTCGTAGCCTATTACATGAATTACATTGTAGACAGTGAGTATTGGAGCTGGCGTTATAGAACGGACTTACTTTACAAAGAAAGATAGGCGTTACCCAAGTGAATGAAGTTTTTCATTGCAAACCGAAAGAATGAGGAAAATGAGGCTAGTAGGACCTTTTAGCTACAGTTTATGGTCTAATCTGTTGTATTCAGTAATAAAATTGGGAAAAACGAAGTTAGCACACAGAAAATACGCGTTGTAAGTGACAGGTTGAGGCTGCGGACAAGTTCAGGGGGGAATGCTGACAAATGGATGGATGATAGACTGGGGTAGGGTAGCGAACCAACACTGAACCAACCTAGCAATGAATCATAGAAATAGACGAACACCAGGGCTAGAATTCCAGTAAGACCCATGGATAGTCAATCGAGATCATCGACCCTCAGGATTAAGGGTTCATTTTTTTTTTGAAGTTTTTAGGGGTTAAATTCCATACTTATTCTTCCTGTTTTTGGGTATTTATATGTAGAAATTCTTCCTCTATCGGAGTAAACAGTCACTGAATCTGGAATACATCGATTTCGTTTGGAAAAACAACAAACAAAATGTCAAGGCAAAGAAATTCGCGGTACAAATATATTTACTATCGAATTGTTGGAAATTTAAAATGCTAAGAAAACTTGAACGGACATATTGGGTTTTCTGACAAACCAAATGATGAATGAGTGAGTTGTAAACAGGCATAGCATTGGAAAATTAAATGGCACGTCGGATAGAAAGTACACGGAGAAACTGAGTAGTTTGAAATTACACACTATGGCCGAAAGGAAGCTGAATACGTGATAATTTCCACAAGACGTCACCCTAATCGGTTTCTGACACGCATAGACTTGTCATGACTTGTAACAGGCTAACATGTTGAAATCAGGTATTTTAGTGAAGGACAAAGATACAGCTTTTCCATAGAAAACGAGTAAATTCAGTGTGTGGAAGGGGGATAGACGATGAGGCGGTCGACCCGCGGGTGTGGCAGTATAAATATGGGTTCGCGGGAGATTTTACGGCTCCTTTCGTTTTTACTTCAAATCAAGAGGACGTCAGTTTTTACTTCTACTTCGGACCGAGAGGACTCACTACTTTTACTCCGGGCCAAGAGGACCTCCACCTTCTACCTTCTTCGGATCAGACGAGTTCAAGAATTGGTGGCGCGTTTCGAAGTAAGAATATTCTAGTCGCAAGCACCAACTTAGACCCTATGGGTCGATTCAAATGTTAAACACGAACGTTCGGTTTTCTTCGCACCCCCCCTTACCGCTTCTGGGCTCCTTGGAGACTAGGGTCATGATGCTCTGAAAGGAGTGTCTAGCCTGATGTTGTCCGTTACAAAATATAACCCCAGTTAAGCATACATTACACTAGAGTCTTACACCGCAGTGCTAAGAGACATTCCACACAACGAGTTTAAAGCCCCGCGTGGCTCCAGTATACACGGATAGTTACACAATTTATATTTGAGTCAAGATTTAGTTGGGATTTACTATAGGCTAGGTTGATTGGGCTCAGCTTCACTGATGCCGAGATAGATGTTAGGAATAGATTAACACTAGGATTAGCTAATTAGGTTATTGCAATTGGGACGCGTGTAAGACATAACGAATCGAGTGACACGGGTTCGATTCCCTGAGTTAAGCGTAATACAATAGATCATTGATGATATAGGGTTGTATCTGATGCAGGTTTATCAATATGACACGGGTTCGATTCCCTGAGTTAATGTGTAATACGGTGGGTCGTTATATAGCGATATAGGGTTGTACCTGATGCAGGTTTACCAAGTTACTGCGGGTTCGATTCCCGGAAATTACAAGCTTTTGCATAACAATAGCCTAAGGAGATGAGCCCATAACGCCATAATATGTTAACAGGACGCGTCGGTCTTGTATAAGATGTAACGAATTGACAATTTGTCATGGGTTCGATCCCCAGAGTTGACTGTACCTGATGCAGGTTTACCGAACTGGCACGGGTTTGATTCCCTGAGTTAATGCGTAAAACGGTGGGTCGTTGATGATATAGGGTTGTACCTGATGCAGGTTTACCGAATTGACACGGGTTCGATTCCCTGTGTGATTACATTTTAGCAGCTAGGCTAACCTAGAGCCAGTGACTGGGACAGGAAGCCCACTGCGCGGCAGTAGTGTAGCTGTGTGTTCGGACTACAGCGCCGGACAATGTCAGAATTATGAATAGATTTCAGTGGTCAAATAAGAGACATTTATAACGATACATAATATGTCAAATAAGTTTATTTACAAATATTAAGAAAATAATAATAATATCAGTTGCCTATGGTTTGGTATCGGTAGACACAGTTCTACACACATTTTACTTTATATTATACCAGACCTTGATAATTGGTGGGAATACAATTCTCTATTGTTTTGTCCGAGGGATGACCCTTAGTCAACGAAATATGCCTTCGATTTACTCACGCTCAGAGTTGGGCAGAGAGTTTTATGATTTGTGATAATGAAACGATCTCAGTAGAACAACCTCATACCAAGTGGGTGAGAACTTCTACCTTCGTCACATGAAATCGTCTTATCCTTCAATAATCATGTACTCAAGGGTAAAGTTACCCATTTCAGTTTCATACCAAAAGGATGATTCTGTACTTATGAACATCTACGACAAAACTGAATTACTATGCAGTAATTTAATCTCGTCATGGACACCTGATGAATTCATCCCGGACGATTAAGCAATAGAAGTTGTGTAAATTTACAGTAATAAACATAGTACATTTGTGCTTGGAGAAACCTATGGGGTGGATCCTATAATCTATTATAGCCGTTGAAATACCTTCGAGCTATTTTTATATAAGAACGTGAAATGTGTTTTGGGGAATCCTCTTACCCTTTGCAGGACATAATTTATTGGACTGACTGACAATACATAGCTTGACAATTTAGAGAAACATACTCTTTACTTCCTTATGATTCGGTGGGGACCTGTCCAGGCCGGTGTCGAGGGTCACAGTGTGGGGTATGCCCCTGGTACACTAACCAGTACCAAACGCGGATGGCGGAGCGTGCACCTAGCCGATAAATATATATTTGCAAAAAGAGTGAGAGTGAAGTTCTAGATCTACCACGTCTTTAGTTATTATACTATTGACCATATTCTGATTTAGCCTATCTTATATTAAATTGGTTGGAGGAAATCTCCTTCAAAGATAAGTTCACTTTCTAGGATAATATACTATGTATACTACGAGGGGGCGCCTGATTAACTAACTAGTTTTACACAAGTCTAAGGTATATCCTACATTGAGATGGTTGGAGGAAATCTCCTTGAGAGATAAGTTCACTCTGTAAGATAATACATTATGTGTACCACGAGGGGGCGCCTGATCAACTAACTAGCTGTGCACAAGTCTAAGGTCTATCCTACATTAGGTTGATTGAAGGAAATTCCTTTCAGAGATAAGTTCACCTAAGTTATTATACATTTATTCGTAGTCCAACAAGACGTCAGCTATCTGTTCAGGATTGCAGCAGTGTGTGAAAGTTATGTTTTACCTCAAGGTTCGGTTTAGGATGAGTGGAGATGTACAGTATGGTAACAAACTTGGTTCACACATTCCACTGCTAGGTATTAGATGAATTACTAATACTGAACTTAATTTAGTGTTACTTAGGCAGGAACCTGTTATTGTAATAGGATATGCATGATAGACTATAATGAGTTACACTTAATTTCTATGAGTTTTGCTAGTTTAACTGAAAACCGATCACCGTACTGTAATGTTACCATTTTTCTTAAAAGGATTTAGGTTATTAGGTAGCAGAACGCGGTCCTCACTAGACTTTCATTGGCCATAGTTAGTTCAGCTTCTAGATTTCTTGTATGCGAATTCCCAGATATAGTCATTTCCAGATTTAGTTTAATAGTCTAGTTTAATATTCTAGGTCTAGGTGTATAGTTTTCTTATATGCAAATATAATCAATAATCAAAATAAATCACAAACTGCTAAAAAAAATATAAATATAATAATTTAATTTCCCTTCATAAGAGGGGGGGCTTCACAGTCTGCTTCGAAGCAAAAGCTGCTTTTGTTGTTTATCGCATTCGGATCGTTGGTTTTAAATTAAAAGCAACAAAGTAAATATAACTTAAAGTAGGTCATTTATTACTCTTTATTGGTGTACTTAGCCCAATCGCAAACGTCTGAAGTATTTTTTTAATGAATTATGAATCATAAACGAAGTATATTTAGACGCCCCGTTTGGTGGTGCTTAGAGACCATGACTATGCCGTGTGTGCATGTGTACCCGAATTATGAGTGTATATATTCATAACTAGCTGTTGTCCGGACTTCGATCGTGTGGAACATTTCATCAAAGTCGGTTCACAAAAAGAAATTGCCTATTCATTCAGGTCCTAATCTGTCTACATCCAAACACACACACACACACAAAAAGGCAGTTTCCCATGAGAAGAACAAGCAAGAAATTCAATTCTTTATTGAAGTTCAGGGGTTGCTCTTTTAATAAAAAGGGGTTTTTATATTACAAAACGGTTTGTATATTACGGGAACGAGCTGGTTTTATCCAGTGATGATTATCATCTAAATAGTCGGATATATTATAAAAATGAAGTTTCTTTCAAGCTTTCGCATTTATAATATTAATTGGATTATAATATTACTTGATTATGTATATATTTGCAAATGTATTTGTGTAGTATTTCAACTGAACAACTTTCACTATGGAACCAACTCTGAAATCGAGAAAAAAATGCAGGTGTTTCATACAAAAGTTCAATCCACCCAACTGAAATGTATGAAACAACAGATTTTTTTCTCGATTTCACAGTTTGTGGCATAGTGAAAGTAGTTCGATTTGATGGTCGGAACACAGCATTTGGACAGTGAATAAAAAAATCACCAAGTATAAAACAGGGTTCAAGCCAAGGGACCGAAACACAAAATTGAACGATGAAAATACGATAGTTTTCTACAACATAAGTATGATAGCTTTATCTAAACAAACTATTTTTACATGCTTTTATTTAGCTTGCAATGTTCGTTCGTATGTAAGTTGTCCGTCTTAAAATTTGCGAAGCATTTTTCAACCATGTCCCGGTATCGATAGAGCTGAAATTTGGCATGTTTATGTAAGTTCGGTGATAATGCAATATTATGGTACCATCGCGCTGATCTGATAATGGAGCCAGGATGTAGGGTCTGGAACTCCCTGATGACAAATGGCAAGACAGTCGAATTTGGGCTAGTTTGTTTTGCTCCCCACAAAGTAATTTCTTTGAGCACTTTCGAATGATGGCGAGGGTTTGAAGATGGAGCCAGATGGATGCCACCGGAACTCCTTGATGGATCTTATGCTACTCGTCTTTGTACTAGAATAATATGTGATAAGAATTTTATTTTTTAAAGTATTTTTAATGTAGAAGTTATTTTTCTACATTAAAAATACTTTATGCACTATACCGTTAGTACAATATTATTTCTGTGACTGTACTATGATTCAAATGCAAATGCAAAGGACGCTATATAAGAGGTTAGCCCCTGGGAATGATCTTCAATGGTTTTATGAATGATAATTCGGAACATTGAAGACCTACATTCAAGAAGTACGTCTTACTAAATCCCTAGAGGTAATGCGAACTACAAGATGTATAGCGTAATCTAATTGATATTTCTGAAAGCGTACTCTTGATTAACGATGTTCTTTTAGAGATTGCCATAGATTGACCTTTGTAATGTTAGAGTGAGTGTACTTGTAAGGCTTTGATTAAAATTTTTTCCTAATTCCTCTGTGGACTAGAGACTAGAGAAGGCGTTATAAAATATTAGTTTCTACTAGTTTTAAGGTTTCGTAGTCAACTAGGAACCCTTATAGTTTAGTCATGTCTATGTCTGTCCGACGCTTAGCTATAATACATATTAATGACGCCGACAAAGTGGTAAAATAAAATATTGAAAAATATTTTTTTTTGGGTACCTGCTCTACTCGTAACGTGGGGATGAATTTAGAGTGCTAATTTTTGTTAGACTCGAGTAAGCCACAGTAAGTAGTAGTGCCCAGTAGTTAAAAAAAACTATTACAAGTGAGTTAATGAGTACATACCTAGTAGTCGAAAAATTTATAAAATTCCATTGAAAATTTTTGCCAAACAACAAAGTTATCTTATTTTCCAGTAATTCCATAAATTGATTTATCTACAGCTATTTTTAATGTAAAACTAATTGCCATTTGACCAATGAAAGTTTGTTATGAAATAAGTAAGGATTCTCCATACATAGTATCTTAAACTAGCGGTCTTCGTATTAAAGCATTACAAATTATTTCATATGAAAATGTTGCAAATCCTTCATATTAGATTACACAAAATTAACATATTACTTATTATTATCAATCTATGTTTCAATTTAAAAAGTTTAGAAAGAAATTCAATATATTAAAGAAAGAAAAGTTGAATCTTTTATAACATGAATTTTAATGTTGTCAAAGTATAAACACCTTAGGGAATCATAGATTCATGGTAACTATTAATCTTAATTTGACGTCTCCGCGGTCTAGCACCATGGGTATTATACTAATGAAACTTTGTTCCTTCATACCGTTTTCTATTTTGGCAAAAGATTGATAGTCTCGACAAACGACCGCTCTGTTCCTTTTGTTATTCTATTTGGCAAATATTCTGCTAACATGTTAAATTGTGTGCATTAAAAATTCTCCGATACTCGTGGATTTAGTCTTGGTAGGTTGATTCTATTTGGTTTTTGCATATTACGTGAAGTCGTGAATTGTTCAAATTTTCTCTTTGTATAGCTTGAAGTCTTCGTCATAGCTTGAAGGTTAAAACGCGATCTCGTGATTTGGGAGGTCCGGGTTCGATTCCCAGGCAGGCGATGTACCAATGCGTTTTTAAATTTAATTACTTATGTGCATTTATTCGACTGCTCCTAAACGGTGAAGGAAAACATCGTGAAGAAACCTGCATGCCTGAGAAATGAAAATTCTAAGGCATGTGAAAACCTAACCCGGATAGGCCAGCGTGGTGGACTATGGCCCATACTCCCTCATTAGACGAGGGAAGGGAAAACTGTATTCTGGCAAATAAATAATTTCTTTCTATGCTTCTTTCATTTTTATAGCAGAAACTATGTTTTATACACTCTGTCGTTACAGTTTTAGATTATTTGTTGCGTTTTAAATGCCAATAATGGTGGATGAATCTCTAAGTAAATAATGATAAGGGTAACAGTTGGCAGCTTCTGGTGAACATTAAAATATCTATATGGATATAATATTTAACCATAAATCCGTCCTGATCTAAGTAAGTATATAGAATATTATGTTTGTTTGGGTGAGTGGGTATATGTGCTCACTTATCTGACAGAGATATCACTTTACCCAAATCTTTGTGACATGGGTCTGTGAAATCGCAGATTAAATCTTCCGGTCTACTAACATACATTTGTTATATGCATTGGATTGAGCTATTTGAACAAAGTTAATGGCTAATTGTTGCCCTATTTGAATATGTATATTAATAATATCAATATATAAAGATGTAAATGTAGATATTTGATTTCAATCACTCAATCAATCAGTAGGTATAACTATTAAGTAAATTTATATTATCAACGGCGAAAGCAAAGAAGCATGCATTTGAACATTTACATGTACTCACTTTTGAAGGATAATTAAGTTTAAGTACCTAATTAGAAATCTAATATTTCCAGTGCCCGGTCTCCTCTTGGGTCCAACAGTGTCGAATACCGAAGACCAGAGAGGAGCGTATCGTGGTGTGCAGGGGGAGCCCGGATGCACTCGCAAATGCTGGAACCTTTGGCTGACAACTCGAACAGAAGGCAGTTCGGCATGGGAATCGTCGGCAGATTCTTCCGGTGAGTTTGTCGTTATTGTTTTTATTATTTTAGAAATGGTTCAGAGACACCGACTAACTGTCTTAATTTAAACGCTCTCGGTGGTCAACCCAGGAATTGACGGCGAGGTATTCTGTTGAGTGGTGGGGGTACGGTGTCACTCGGTTTATTTCTAGGGGTAGAGTCACATGTCAACAACCAATAAAACCCCACTGCAGTACATAAGCCTTTCATTGAGCGATTTGCATCGCTTTCCATACGAGGATTTGCTCTAATCGCCAGTCAGGCGAGTTGGCGATCGCATATTTTTTTGGGAATTTAGATGTGCGTGATGCTAGATTTTACATTGTAGAATTCAGCTATTTCGACAATGTCAATAAACTGTGCTGAAATAGTGCCAAATAGTGACGAAAGGAAAAAATTGTACAACTGTAGTTTAAGATTTATTCAATATTTTATATGACCATTCTGACGGTAATCCTCATTGTCATACGCAGAGACTGTTTATAATTTACATCCGAAAAAATTGTGTATAAGTTGTGTGTCTCCGAAATATACAAGTCCTATAAACAGTTCTTCAAAAAAAAAACGAGGGTACTTAGATATTTTTCTGAAAAGGGGCAGGTGATGGACTTTTTGTAGGCCATTAATTAACTGACCCCAAAGAGAGAAGGTTCCGTGTTCGTATGTATGTATTTTAAGTAAGTTCTCCCATATTTTCGTCAATTGTTAACCGATTTTTTTGTTTATTAGGGTTTGTCGCTGGAGTGGTTCTATATAAATATGGTTACGATCTGATGTTGCACTCCGGATATAGAGAATGGAATCTTACTATACTCGGTTGTTTTATCAGTTTTTGGTAATTCAAATCATTTGTTAATTTACAAGTCATCATGTGCCAGAAATTCTAGACCCAATAGATTCTATTATGTATCTGCCACCCAGGTAGGCTCATTTGGTATAATTTGTCAAATACACATTACTATTTCTTATAGTCAACACCAAAATGCGTCTAAACGAGGCACGTTAAGTGTAAATACACAGTTATAGGACATGCTGTAAGCATCTATTCCTACAAAGCAGCATACCTTAACGTAGCTGTTGAAATTGAGGAAAATTTGCGAATAATTCCCGGCATAGCCGACGACCACCGCGCTTGGACGTTTATCGATCCGTTGTATTATTATTAAGTGGGCCATTCCTGAAGTAGTCTCAGTACTTATACACTTAATGCTCGTGCTTACCGTCTGTGTGCAAAATTGATATTTTTTAGACTATCGCTTAACTTAATAGCCTTATGCGTCCCAATGTTGAGGCACAGCCTCCTCTTACTGAGAGAGGGTATGGGCTATAATCCACCAAGCGGGCTCAGTGCGGATGGATTTGTGTAAGACTAGCGACCACCTTACAGTCACTAAACAGTGCTTAAAAACTAAGCCGCCCCCTATAGGCCACCAACTTGGCTTAACGACTGCCGTCAATTGATATCTCATATTTAAACTCCACTAGTGTCAGCCATCCAAGGACTGTCCGCGCTAGACATTGCTTAACTTAGCTAATCGAAAACGAAAAGTGAATGCGACTGCGCCACGAGTGCTTCGACTATCGATTGCCACCTTCTAATTGGTTACATTAAGCTTAAACACATACTTTAAAAGTTAGTCTTTAAATAACCTCTAGGTTAGTGAAATGGTAATATTTTATCTAGATTGACTTGCTTCGTTTTTGTAGAGCTTTTGTTCTGTTTATTTAGCTCAGCATTTATGAGCAGTAATGTTTATTATTAATAGCAATAGTACAAAGCTCGGTTAATAATTGAAATGGATGGAACGGAGATTGAGAACGAATTAATAAGTAAAAAATTACAAATCTTTAAATACACTGGAGAATGGACTCTTATGGATGGACGGATGGGTGGATGGATACACTCATTGGAAATAAAAAATTGTTTGAACTCACATAAGAAACTACTAAGTATGTAATAAAGGTAACAAAAAGAAACAATTGTAGGTATCGAATGATATGGACTCTCGTGGATGGATGGATAGGTGGATGGATATAATCATAAGAAATAATATATTGTGTGAACTCAAATGAGAAACTATTAAGTATAAAATAACAAAAAGGAACATTATCTACAAATCGATTTAATACATTGGAAATAGATTCTCATTGATGGATGGGCGGATGGGTGGATGGATACACTCATTCGAACTAATAAACTGTGTGACCTCACATTAGAAACTACTACGTATAAAATAAAAGCAACAAAAAGGTACATTACCTACTAATTGAAAACGCTACCGAATGCGTCCTCAGGTCCATGACTACCAATTATTCTTAATCAACTTCATAGAGTTCTGGCGCCGTATTAAACAACTTGGTACCGTATTCTTTAATACTGATTTTATTTAATAACGTTGAATCGTTAAATTAAAAATTTACTAAACCCCTGAAATACCAACTATGAAAATATTATTTAAAGAACTCAACTGCATTAAAACTGATTTTCATCAAAAATGACGAAGGACCATTTCGCGAAAATCAGCTTTAAAAAAGAGAATCATTTTTGAAATCGGTTCAGCCGTTCTGGCACTACTATGCCGCAGACATTGTGGGTGGAGTGACAAAATGATGCAACTACGAATCGATAGGTATATAGAAGAAGGTATACGAATAGGTTTAACAAAACAACACTGTCTATTCTGACTCAGCATTAACAAAATAGTTTTTTGTAGCATTCCATGAACAAAGCTTTTACGATTATTCATTCATTCCAAGAAATCCATTTTATTTCATCAATCACTCGTTTTGAAGTGAAAGAAAGGCAACATTTTTTTATAAGTCTACATACTTTGTACACCACGATATTACTTTATTACCGATCGAAGCAGGGAAAAGAGGTATGAATTGTTCGATGTATAACTTTTTCTAAACTATCCCAATTTCATTCGGCGTTTTATTACCTGATTGAATCAGTAATGAAGAAATCCGTGGGCGAACGAAACTCACTGACATATCCCAACGGATTAGTAATTTGAAGCGGCAGTGGGCAGGGCACATAGCTCGAAGAACTAATGGCCGCTTCCAACCGGTCGCTCTTGAAATCTAAGTTTTAAATTTTCAGCAGTGTTGATTTCATGATGATGAACCGAATTTTTTGGTTGCTATAGAGATTGGAATATATAAAAGTTTTCTCTTTGGTAGAGAATTGTTGCTCAGATGTTTTCAAGTTGAAAATGCGCATTATTTTTGAATCAGGACCAATACGGGCTAAACACCACAAGCTAACGCATTGCACTCTTTTCATATGCTCTTATATACACCGCTGGTTTCAATTTACAATTGACAGACGAAATTAAATTCTTCGCCTCTATCCGGCGACCATAAGGCTTGTATATAATTGCGTTTAATTTAAAAGCTCGTAGCGTGCGCGTATTAGGGGAGAATCAGAGTACTTGTAACAGGCAATGTATCACGTTTGGGTGTATCCAGCGACAGGTCGTTAAGGGAATGGGTGTAGAAACGAGTAGCTCGGAACGCGAAAGTCCCAGCCACATTACGTCACTGCGTCTTGTGCGATAATGATGGGAATTTCGGCTTTATTCATGCTTTGTAACGTGTTTCGTTCTTCATTGCTTATGATCAGAAATAATAATATACTTTTCGGGGCAGCAATTCGAGATTTTTGGGTCGCTATTAAATATCTAACGAATCGATAAAATTATTTGCACTTACATGATATATTATGTAAGCAAAATAGCAATTAACAAATATTAGGTATATTGAGGACATTAAGTATATATAGTATATTTGTAATTTAATTAAAACACCATCAATAGTAATCCATCAACTTGAATTACAGAAATAACATACATACACAACATCACGACATTTATTCCAAATGGGGTGGTCAGACATAGTTATCCCAGACATTATAGCGTTTGGGTGTTCCGAACATTAACAGTTTCATGCATGAAACAACTTCCACGGTTCACCTCTCTTAAATTCCAAATTTCAGACATGTCAGGGGCTGACTTCATCAGCGTTGAAACAGCTGCGTGCTGTCACAGGGTAGGAAGAATTATAAAATTTGCCATTAAATGAGGAAAAAATACAACTACAAAATAATAACTTACTCTTGCAATCATCGCAACTGTTTAGTTTCTGTTTACATCAGTATGAATCAGCTGTATTGACAATGCATTTCGAGGAAAGGTTACAATTTTCTGGGGTAGGCACTGCTTTTCTGCCTGCACTCCATAGAGCACGCCACTGATATCATTATATATAATGTTATTTGGTATAAAAGTTATAGTCACCTTTTACGACACCCACTGGAAGAAATGGTTGATTCAATAAAACGAAACCATTCGGCACACCTAAACTATATAATAAGAAAAATTCCCTGAACATTAATTTTATATCGATGTCTGCATAATACTAATATCAATAGTAGATTCGAAATTTAAAGACCGGGTGTGTTGGAACACGTTTGCTTTGATATAAGATTAATAAGCAATCGATTAAAAATAACAATTTTAATTTTTCGAAGTAATTGCGGTTGGTCTGATATCATACAGAATGGCTCTAAATAAGATACTGTCTCCGACCCTCTTTGCTTGAAATTTTCGGTTAGTCGTATAAAAACTTCCTATATAAACTGTACATTACTTACCAATCCAAGGGCCGGTAATTCCAATGAATCTCACTTAAAGCCTGATACTAAAGTGGGATTAAAAAATAATATAGCAAGCGAGATCCGGTTATATTTCACCTGGTGTCCAATATATCACCCTGTTTACAGGCAGAACTTCCATTTAAAACTTGCTGTAATGGGATTTTGAATTAATACGCCGTGGATGTGACGGGGGTTATTATTTATGGGGTAACGTGTTATTTGCCGATTTGTCCCGAACTGTAGCTTGATCAAATTTGGAGATTTGTTAACAAGCTGTTGTTTTGGTTATGTCGTGCGCAATACGTTTAACATGTACCTTTTGTGTTACTGTTAAAGCCCGAATAGTGGTAAATCTTAAGTCTTACTTGCAAATCTTTTAACGACCTATTTGGTGTAGTGGTTAGAAACTCTGCTGCTATACCAAAAGGTTGCGGGTTCGAATCCCGCTAGGGGCATATGTTTGTATGATGAATACAGACATGTGTTCCCGAGTTATGGATGTTTTTCATTTATATATGTATTTATTTACAAAAAAAAAATATTTATGTAGTATATAAACCACCTAGTATCCACAACACAAGCCTATAGTTGCTTAAAGTGGAACTAGATGGCGCTGTGTGTATGTCCAAAGATATTTAAAATAAAAATAAAAAATTTAAAAATCTTAAGATGGTTTTCCAAAATGAATAAACCGATTCAAATGAGACTTAGATAGTTTTTCTTTACATATATTTAGTTTTTCTGTTACTATGAAAAAATTAAAATCGCTCTTATTTATTTTCAATACTCTTTTACGTACGTGCTTTATGCGTATAAAGTTTCATTAGAATTGATTTTTTCATTTCGAAAAATTTGGAATTGCAAGTTTGTTATGTATACCGTGCGGGCAAAACCTTCTTAAGATTTACCAACATTTATATATATATATTTAGATAACCTGTTTTGTGTAGTGGTTAAAAATTCTGACTGCTATACCAAAAGGTCGCGGGTTCGCGTCCCGCTAGGGGCATATGTTTGTATGATGAATACATACAAGTGTTCCCGAGTTATGGATGTTTTTCATTTATTTATGTATATAATTATTGATCGATGATTGATCAGTTAGTGTTGTGTGGTTTCGGCACGTAGAAAGAATTGAACCAGCCCTTCACTTCCCGTGGGTATCGTAAAAGGTGGAGGTGGAGTTTCTCCCCAAAAAAAAACATCTTTATATTTGCATGTTCCAATGGCGATGGGCTCACCCCCTGTGACGTGTGCATTTCTGTATATTTCGAAAACGGAACCGTCAATGTTGTTTCAAGCATTAAATTAATTAATGTTTGGAACACGCTGATGCTAATGTTTGGGATATCTCTGACCATCGTATTTGGGATAAAGGTCATGAAGTTATGTACTTACTGATCAGTTAATAACTAATGATAACACGGGCCGTATAGATATACAATTTACGCTATCATCATATCAGCGAAAGATGTCCAGTTCTGAACAAAGATCTCCACAACGATCGGTCGTGCGCTATAATTATATATTATTACTAGCAGCTGCCCGCGACTTCGTCCGCGTAGACTACATGAATCAACACTTTATTACTTTCCCACGGGAATACATTCAGCAGAAAAATTACCATGTAGAGTTTATCTCAAACAGGAAAAGACCCTGGGCAGATAACAGGTATGTGGAACCATGTTGGTGTTTTGCCAGGTAAATGAATTAAGACAGGGATCCATTAAAAGACCTTTCTGAAAAATTCTGGTTTATATTTATTAAAGTACTTCCTTATAAACAACATTCTTTGCCATGTTTGAAGGTGGTAGCAATAGAACCAAACTTTGAGATGAACTTACATGGGAGCATGCCACATAGAACTGACCGTGAGAGAAATAGTCCTGTCGTAGGTCTACTCCAGCGAATTTGAGAGTTCGCCCCTGCGACTTATTTATTGTCATGGCAAAACAGACATTTAGTGGAAACGGAAGCCTTTTGAATTCAAAGGGAAGATCATTTAGTATTAATGGAATACGCGGTACAAACACTGTTTCTCCCTGAGCAGGTCCTGTTAAAATAGTGGCCTCTACTACGTTCCGGTGCAAAGCCTTGACTTGCAACCTAGTACCGTTTTAAAGTTTGGGTGGCATTAAATTTGTCAATAACATAACAGGTGCACCCACACGTAGTAAAAGTGACTTTGACTCTTCGACTTCGACACCAATTTGAATTTGTGATCAACCCCTACCACTATCGCAACCCGTAAGGGATTAGCTTCAAAATAAATGTCATTTTCGCAATCAACGTCCCAAAAAAGCTAAATAACGACACCAATATAGACTTTTTGGTATCATCCCCCACCCCTATCTCACCCCTAGAGGGTTGGCTTACAATAATTGTCATTTTCATAATCAACATCCCAAAAAATCTAAATAACGACACCAATATCGAATTTATGGTTTCAACCACCATTTCACACCCCAGGGGGCTATATTTCGAAAAATCTCAACTCACCCTTATCTCTATCTCTAACCCCAAGGGGTTGGTTTCAAAACAAATGGCATTTTCGTAATCAACGTCCCAAAAAACCTAAATAATGACACCAATATTGACTTTTGGTATCAACCCCCACCCCTATCTCAAGCCTAGAGGGTTAACTTAAAATAAATGTCATTTTCATAATCAACATCCCATAAAATCTAAATAATGGCACCATTATCGATTATATGGTATTAACCCCCATTTCACACCCCAGGGGGTTGTCTAATATAGACTTATTTGGTAGCAACCCCCACCCCTATCTCAACCCTAGAGGGTTAACTTAAAATAAATGTCATTTTCATAATCAATATCCCATAAAACCTAAATAACGACACCAATATCGATTTTATGGTTTTAACCCCCATTTCACGACCCAGGGGGTTGTTTTTCGAAAAATCTCAAAACACGTATTAGCTTATTTGTTCCTAGGAGTACTCTTGCGAAGTTTCGAGTCGAAAATAGACGAAATGTCCAAGTTATACTGTTTCTTCATACAAACTTCCCACCCCTGTTTCACCCCTTAAAGGGTGAATTTTGAAAAATCCTTTCTTAGTGCTCCCCTAGATCTCGTAAGGAACGTACGTGCCAAATTTGGAAACACTCTATTCACCCCTTTGACTATGACTATGACTTTGACTAAAACTTTGACTATGACTTTGACTATGACTTTGACTATGACTTTGACTATGACTTTGACTATGACTTCGACTATGACATTGACTACGACTTTGAATTTGACTATGACTTTGACTATGACTATTACTTTGACATAGACTATGACTTTGACTATGACTTCGACTATGACTTTGACTATGACTTTGCCTATGACTATGACTTTGACTATGACTTTGACTATGACTTTGACTATGACTTTGACTATGACTTTGACTATGACTTTGACTATGACTTTGACTATGACTTTGACATGACTTTGACTATGAATTTTACTTTTCGACTTTGAGTCTTCGACTTTGAGCCTTCGAATTTGAGCCTTCGTCTTTGAGCCTTTGACTTTGAGCCTTCGACTTTGAGTCTTCGACTTTGAGCCTTCGACTTTAAGCCTTCGACTTTGAGCCTTCGAATTTGAGCCTTCGACTTTGAATTTCGAATTTGAATCTTCGACATTGACTCTTCGACTTTGACTCTTCGACTTCGACACCAATTTGAATTTGTGATTTCAACCCCTACCACTATCGCAACCCGTAAGGGGGTTAGCTTCAAAATAAATGTCATTTTCGCAATCAACGTCCCAAAAAACCTAAATAACGACACCAATATAGACTTTTTTGGTATCATCCCCCACCCCTATCTCACCCCTAGAGGGTTGGCTTACAATAAATGTCATTTTCATAATCAACATCCCAAAAAACCTAAATAACGACACCAATATCGATTTTATGGTTTCAACCCCCATTTCACACCCCAGGGGGCTGTTTTTCGAAAAATCTCAACTCACCCTTACCTCATTCTCTAACCCCAAGGGGTTAGCTTCAAAACAAATGGCATTTTCGTAATCAACGTCCCAAAAAACCTAAATAATGACACCAATATTGACTTTTTGGTATCAACCCCCACCCCTATCTCATCCCTAGAGGGTTAACTTAAAATAAATGTCATTTTCATAATCAACATCCCATAAAACCTAAATAACGACACCAATATCGATTTTATGGTTTAAACCCCCATTTCACAACCCAGGGGGTTGTTTTTCGAAAAATCTCAAAACACGTATTAGCTTATTTGTTCCTAGGAGTACTCTTGCGAAGTTTCGAGTCGAAAATAGTCGAAATGTCCAAGTTATACTGTTTCTTCATACAAACTTCCCACCCCTGTTTCACCCCCTTAAAGGGTGAATTTCGAAAAATCCTTTCTTAGTGCTCCCCTAGACCTCGTAAGGAACCTACGTGCCAAATTTGGAAACTCTAGACCCAGCGGTTTGGCCTGTGCGTTGATATGTCAGTCAGTCAGTCAGTCAGTCAGTCAGTCAGTCAGTTTCTTCCTTTATATATTTAGATTATTGTAAGGTTAATGACAGACACAATATAAATTGTCTTAGGGTGTTCAGAAACTATTGCTAGTTGCTAGTCTTACCTATCACTTTCAATCAATCGCAGATTTTTTGGAAGCTCTTCCCAAAGACACCGCTGTTTATGTGTCTACACTTATATATGCCCACCACCCCTTGCTCACTTTTCATAATACTTAAAAGAGATGAATTGGACTTATTCTGCTCTGCAGGAAACCACACGGTCATAGAATACTCTAACATGAACTTAAAAGACTTATTTTAATGTAATTAAAGGTATATCATACAGTAATATTAGAGTTGGTGCAGATCAGTCATTTTCTATGTCCATATTAACACCGCTTCGAAAAGGGGATAGAAGCGGTACAAGAACTCCCATATTTTCTAATTTTTAAAACTGTATCATCTATATATTCCAGCCGCGCCCTCCGCAAATCAGTGATACACCAAGACGATATGGCCCGTCAGTCGGACGAGCTCGCCGACTACCGGCCTTACTTCACGTGGTGGGTCAGCACGGTGCAGACCCTGGTGCTGCTTCTCTCGTTGCTGTGTTACGGCTTCGGGCCAGTGGGGTTTGGGAGGCACACGCATTCTGGACAGGTGCTGGTGAAGAGCTTGAGTTTGCAGCAGGTAAGATGTTTGTATCTAATCTGTATATCGGTTGAACGATCAGATCATGAAAATAAAGAAGATTATGTTGTCATTACAATTACGACGAGGTTTAGTGATGCTGCTTTTAAAGCAGTGTGTGTTTTACGTACCTACACCTATAGGGTATTCAGAACAGCGATATCATGGATACGAAAACGTTGCCCGCTTTAGAAGTTACATGACATAGGTACTAGGTAGGACTTTATATGCATTGTGAGCTTGTATATTGTTTTTTAAGCCCCGATGAAGAGAGACGGGTGTCATGTGTTTGACGGCGTTGTGTGTGCTTATGTGTTTGTGTATCTAGTCATTGTTCAGATGTACCTCAATAATGCGTGATCAAATTTGAGTGCGGTTTTTGTATTATATTTTTAAGTTTAGTCAGTTCCTCGGGGGTTTTCTAAAGTTTCAATTAACATAAATTGATTCTGAAGTAATACACCATTTTATATTATATATGTACCATCAGAAATAACAGCTGTACAATATGCTATAAAAAGAGAGCTTATCTCTATTTTGATAGAGATAAAGACAAAGCTCCTAATTAGAGAATACCAAATGTGTTACAAGTGCCTATCTAGATATTTCATGATTTATTATTTCGACGATTTTTACCGACTTTAAATCTTATGTGCTGTGAGGAATAATCTTTCTTAATCAAATCCTTGTGGAGTCGGCAACACAATTAGTGTAGCAGGCTTAATTTTTGTGATTTTCTTAGGAGGGTCTTAGTTGGATTTTGATACATTTTCGTTTACACCTATTATGTCAATAAATTTCAGTTAAACTTGATTAACAATTTACTTTCAGACTTTCACCTACATATTTATAAATAAAGACCTGCTACCTTAATTGTATTGCCTATTGTACATCGTTCCTTTGTGACCACTGTACCATTATATCGAATTGTAACTGCAATTTGAAAATGCATATTCTAGGAAATACTTTAAAGTGGTTTCAATTGATTGTGGATTACTATTTGTTCACCTTTCAGGGTTTGAATGAATAATGTGCTAGCTATCACTTCCTAGAATACCTTTTATGTCGATCACATTTTCTTGCCTAAGTCGCGGCATTACTTAGGCATTTAAAATGTGATGCTATAAATACGTAGGTATAATAAAAATCAAAGGCTCAGTCCACAACACAAAATTAAAAAAACAAATGATGAGTGAACATCTATTGAAATACATTACGTTGTATTTTTTTATTGTATGTTGTTGAAATGCATCCTGTAAAAAGCTGAGAGACAGGCGACTTTGCGACGGCTTTACGATGATTGGTGTAAGTGTCCGGAAAATATATTTTATTTATTCATTTATTATAATTCTATTGTTTAATACCGTCTACTATGAACAGCAACTATGTATATGGACACTAACTTCCAAATTCAGTTTCTTTGTAGTACAGCCTCGTTACATAAGGTTAATGATACAAAGCTTTTAGACAAAACACGTTAACCCAGATTTGTTGCCTGAGAAAGCTTAAAGAGACAATGCACAATATTTACACAAGGGATTTATTATGTTGTCTAGCTCTTTGTCTGTGCTTAGATATTTTATATTATTATTTTTCCCTTAGATACTTTTATTGTGCGTCTGTTTGATGAAGGAAGCGAGATTTAATATTTACTATAATGTTTTCCTTTTGAATTGTATTTTGCTTTTGTAGACGAACTTTATATTAGGTTGAAATAAGATCAAAAGGTTATAATGACGTTTTATTATATTAGGTTTGTTATTATAAAGTATTAATTACAATTATACATGATAGGTTTCATCGTTTAAGTAATAAACTAATTTGGATTGTTTCTTTATTCATATGAGGGTGATACATACTCGTACAGTACATGAACATGTCCTGTCGTGTTTAATCTTTAATTTTAATCCCACTAGGGGCATATGTTTGTATGATAGATACAAACATTTGTACCCGAGTTATGACTCTTCTTCATTCATATATGTATTTATTTATTTGAACAAAAAAAATGTATTGGTGTAGTTTATCAACCATCTGGTATCCATAATACAAAGCTAGTTGCTTAGTGTGGAACTAAATGGCGATGTGTCTGTAAATGCAAAGATATCAATCAGGACCGATCGTTGTGGAGAACTTTGGGGGAGATCTTTGTCCAGCGGTGGACGCCTTTCGGCTGATTTTGTATGATGACTTGCCCGCTAATCAGAAAAACATATCCAAATATTTCAATATACACCTTTGCTTCATAACGTTCTCCAACATCGTATATTCACAAGAACATTTACGTTACATACAATTGTATTACTCATGCGGTAATAAAAGAGGGAGGTACATAAAGAGGCATTACCCTTCGGGATGTTGTACTAAAGTACAAAGTACGACCTACAGTCAGCATCAGATAGTGTTGTGTTGTTGTAGTTGTGAAAAATGTATTTATCTAGACATGTACACAATAAAAGCCTTCAATACATGAAATATTGGCATAAAGTTAATAGCATTGTTGTGTTCCGGTTATCAGAGATAAGATAGCCATCCCCCAAATATGTTGGGGTTTCCGGATTAGTACGCTTCGAGGCGTCAGGCGAGGTTCTATACTGAACACATATCTGCTGCTAACTGTACATAGATAGAACCTTTTATGTCCGAATATAATAGTATAACCCTTTAATCTCTTAATGCCCTAGCTTTATCAACCCACAAATTAAGGGTACATCCTATAGGATAATAAAACCACAACCCGCCCATTGACACCAGTAATTACGCAGCGCCTATTGCGGTCATGTGAAGCCACGTAAAATGGCGCTTTTAAAGAACACAAAGGGACACCGCACACAAAGCCTAGAACAGAAGCATCCTACAAGCGTTGCGGGTTATTCCTGCTGTCCCACGGGAAAAATTTACTCTGTTTTCTATCGGGTGTCACGAGAATTTTTTGATGAAATGAAAACAAGCGGAATGGTTTTGCAATCAATATTGAAAGTTTCATTTTTGGCATTTATTAAAGGGAAATTTAAATGAGGCGTAACGGGAATAATCCTTCCCGTTTAATTCCCGTAGTGGGGCTTCAGAATAACCTAGAGGTACTAGGAATAACCCAGCGAGGTTATTGTGATCACCTGCACTGTGCTATTTTAGTATAGTCTTACGTTGACTCTGTTTCCTTTTATGAACCTTTATGATGCCGCCTGCTAATTGTTAAATACATCCTACAGGATATTTCCATAACGCAAAGTAATAATATGCCGACTTTGATGGGCTTTTTAATGTCTTTTTTAACGGCTTTCTGAGCAGCCTACACTTAACCTATTTACGGTACATACCTTAGGGCTGCCGTGTCCTATTTCTGAAGTAACTTTTTAAAATGTCAACGGTCTTTAATTGTAAAGCTGTAAACACGTAAATCTGTCTTTAATTTTTAAAATGTTCTTTTTCAAACCGTTCATAGTCATAGGGAGTACAGATCTTTTTATTTTAGTGTTTTTCTTTTCTGACTTTTTAACGTTTCACTTGTCATATTTTGTGATATGGAGAAGCACATCATACCTATTTAAATATGTAGAAGCATATAATTTTATCAATAGACATTGTTTTATACATACTTACATAACCTCACGAACTAACCTGGGGTGGTCAGAGATATCCCAAATATAAGTGTACGGGTGTTTCAAAAATTAAAAGTTTCAATATTTCGAAATATACTAAAATGCAGACTTGACAGTGGGGGATGCGTTGCAACGCGTATGTTTGTAGATGTTTTGGTCTCTCTTCTCTTTCGGGAAGGCATAAATCGGCATGCGGCAGGACGGCATGCATGGGCGCGGCCGGGCGGCAGTAATTCTGGCATTCCTGCCATTCCTGCCAATATTATAAATGCGAAAGTGTGTGTGTGCGTAAGTATGTATGTTTGTTTCCTCTTCACGCCTAAACGGTTGAACAGATTTGGTTGGTAGACGGATTCGGACCTGGATTAACATATAGCCTACTTTTATCCCGGAAAAGTGACTGGTTCGGAAATATTATTAGTAAGATTGCTTTTGAGTCATAGAGTAACGCATTTGGTAGTAGTAGAACGAATTCTCCGCGGACGAAGTCGCAGGTAACAACTAGTGCCATATAAGTAGTAGTAGCGTCGAACTAAATATGCCTCTCGTGTATCTATTCCTGATGGTTCGAACCCAATTGCGTATTGGGTGGACACCCGTGGGAAGAGACTATGGTAAGATTCTTTTTACGTGCCAGAAACCGCACAATTTACTGTAATACGAATTTGATAACCCCATCATTACTATCGTTGTCGTCATCATCAGCAAGTGCGGCACTGCTTTCTCTAACGCGTATAACACATATTAATGACTCCCTTGTATTATTTTCCAGGTGGAATGGGAGGAGCCAGCGTCATTCTGGTTAGGCCCACGGGCAGCAGACCTTATACATTTAGGAGCAAAATTCGCGCCATGCATGAGAAAAGATGCAAGGATAGCGAGAGCAATAGCAGCATCGGCGAGGCGAGAAAGAGATACCGCATGTTGCATACGAAACGACGATTCGGGGTGCGTGCAGTCATCGAAAGCTGATTGTTCGGTGAGTCGACGTAAATTAAATCTAAATATAGTTTCTTATTTAATTTACCTATAAGGAAGATGCATACACCTAAGCCAGAATTAAGAGTAGATTGTCATCACCATATTACCACAAGATATCTACTGCTGCACAAAGGCTTCCCACTCATATTGATTTCCAGAGTGATCTATTGGAAGCGGCCTGCATCCAACAATTTCCCATTACGTTTATAAAGTAATCCATCCCATACGCTGCGCTTGATGGTGTGTCGTCTCCACTTTTGAAATTTTTATGTCCCAACGGTGATCAATTCTAGGCGCTATGTGCCCTGTCCACTGCCACTTACTTAATAATAACTGGTGACTTTCGTTTCTAATGATCTCTTCATTTCTTATTCGATCGAACGGATACACATATATAAATATTTATACTAAAAACAATGAACCTGGAACACATCACACACATTTACTCCTAACGGGATTTGAACCCGCCACAGGGTTACCACCACTAGACCAATCTGCCGTAAAAAGCACAGATCCATTTGCCTAACCCCACGTTAGGCCGGCAAGTTGGCAATCGTAGATCTACTGACCATCAATGCTTCTGATGTATGTTCCCAATAAATCTCTTTGCGTTTCACAATTCGGCTATACCTTTTCTTTGTCAAGGAAATAGAAATATTATGTCCATACGTTTAAAACATGGACTGCTTTTGGATCTTGTGCTACCGGATAGAGTAGACTACGATTATAATTACGTTGTGAATAAAAAAAAAGATTAACCCACTTTTCCTGTTACTGTCGTAAAATATTAATATAAGAACCGTGAGATTATGAGCATAGACCAGTGACAGGCAGTCTTATTGGAGAGTAGTTTCCAAAAAATCTCTGATCTTCAACTCGATCAGAGCATAACCTCCATCGATACAAGTCGTTTTATTATATATATATATATATATATATATATATATATTGTTACATGAGTTTTTTTACGGCAAGAAAAAAAATTTCAAAACCACAATCGAATCAATCTTTTGTGTCGTTTGACGGTCGCGTTTGTAGCCCAATCCACATAATTACATAATTAAATTAAATAAATTAAAAAAACTTGGAGTAAATATGACTACTAATTAAATTTCGCATGAAAGGAACCTTACGAATCCCGCCACTCGCACAGCATTCTCCGGCCGGCGAATGCGTCGATGATGGTTTTGAAAAAAAATTATCTATGTTAATAACTTCTATTTCACTTACCTAATATGCCCTATTTTTTCCTTACGGTATAAACATCCGGTATATACAATCATGGCGGAGTTGCATTCACCAATTGCAAATTATTAGAGAAGTAAAAAGCAACGCTTAGTCCGGTAGCTCACTGCAATTAGTAACTAGTGGCATTTTCATATAAGTAACACCAACTGGTTCTATTCGTTTGAATGTGCAGCAATCGTTATGCTAGAGTCCATAATTGGCAAAATGAATGTGTATTCATGATTGACTCTATGTGAGTATCAGGTAACGACTAGTGCTATATACCTGTAAGGCCCTTGTTATTAACTAAACATTGTAACATTTTTTGTGCATGCTGTCGAACAGATAAGAGGATTGTTGATACCGAAAGTAAGCAAAGTAAGTTGAAAATAAATTAAATTACCTACCTACGTAACTATATGTTTAAGAGAATTCAGTAATTATGAAGGAATATACAGCAATATATCACTTGACGACGACAGGAAGAGAAAGAGGCCGCAGCTTCAATGGATTTACAGATTTGACAATTCTCAAATCCCCTAAGGATTGTAAAAGAAAGCTTGTATATTTTAGTAAACTCATTGACCCTGGCGAAAATACCGTAGGTAGTTAACGATGATCAACTGTAGTTACGTTTCACCTGATGAAAAGTGAAGTGTGGTTGAAGAAGCACGTGATCCCAGTAAATAACTTTTTGAATCTAACATTGTAAGCTTGATACAAAATAAATCAAGGATTTTTTAATGCATTTTTTTGATTGCATAAACGAGTAAAGATCTTATCCAGGTGTGAACTAAAGCATTGTAGGTAATTACAAGTTTTACAACCAATATTTTTTTTTTTATGCACAACGGGTTGGTACTTGACCTCAATCACACCTGATGTTAAGTGAAGATGAGGTCGAAGGTGGAAGCGTACTGACCCGGAAACCCCAACACATTTGGGGGACTGGCTATCTTATCTCTGACAACCGGAACACAACAATGCTATTAACATTGCTGCTTGGCGGCAGATTTAGATAAGATGGTGGTAGCTAGCCAGGCGGACATTTTAAATGCCCTACCACCAACCAAATTGAATTTGCAATTGAATGTTTCAGAATACAATATCAACGTGGAAGAAATGGTCTTCTGGTGACTCGGGGCCTGGGGGCCGGATATCAGGGTCAGTTTGTGGATTGGATCCCAAGTGAGTTTTAAATTCTACTATTGCTTACAAAGATGCGGAGGTATAGAATATATAAATATACTACACTTATGTATTCCATGCCACTACACTTGTATACACAATAAAGCATATTTTATTTTAATACACTTAAAATTGTTCTAAACAAGAAATACACCATCCGAACAATCCATAATGACGAATTTTATCAACATAAATGCTTTTCTAAGATATGCAG